>JASCZW010000582.1:190606-276726 GCA_034211315.2 Aedes japonicus
ATATGCAGAAACTTCTTTGTAGGAGAGCCTCCCTTTCTTAAGAGGGTAGGGGTCTCTGACTACCATAGAAACATTGTTTGCCTCCAAAAACTTTCGCATGCTAAATTTGGGTTCCTTTGCTTGATCAGTTCTCGAGTTATACAAAAATTTGTGTTTCACTTGTATGAGAGCCCCCCTTTCCAGAGAAGAGAGGGGTTTCAAACCATCATAAGAACCATCCGATGTCCAAGACGAATCCAACAAAGCAAAAATCTTCCCAAACGGTCTTTCCGCTCGTGAGTTAAATCGTGACAAAGGAAACCCCAACTCATTTTTATTTATATAGATTTTCTAACAAAGTTGCTTTCAGTAATTTTTAGATTTTAAAAATATATTACTTTTGCCGTATAAATCTTGCCGATGTATTTGACCATTAGCGAGTTATTAACGAATTTGATATAAAATTAGGCCATCTTAAAATGTGTTTTATTCAATTTGAAAAAAATACCGATCTCCAGCTTTCAAATCTAATAAGCAATAACATAAAAACTTTCAAATGCAGTAGAGAATTTTTTTTCTGTTTGCTCCAACGGGAGAGATCAACAATTGAAAAAAGCCTATTTTTTTACAAAAACCTTTATAACTTTTGTTTGACATACGATAGCGACGATTTCAGTACATCAATAGTTGTATCTTTCATTGTTCTAAAGTCAATGTAAAGATAGCTTTGCTGAAAATTTTGCAATAAAAAAGTTAGAGAGGAAAAATTGCTCTCATTCGGTCATTCCAATAGCTACAGAAAAATTTGTTTTGTGGAGAATATATCTCTTTATATCTGCAAATAAAAAAGTTAGATTTTCGATTTCTGTGAAATCAAGGACCACCCTAGTTTTCATTCAGACTCAAAGAAGGTCCATATTATTAGAAACAACGTTGTAGAGGACAACTTTGCTCCAAAACTTCAAACTTAGGCTGAAAACGTATCTTTCCAGCTAAATTCGCATTCTGGACCACTGTGCATTGGCTCTTGTATTTTTACCTCCATTTTGCAATGTTGGCAATTTCAGAGACAAAAATTTTAGACTGCATTAATTTTCGTTTATTCTGATAACCATATAAATAGAACTGTGAGTGCATAAAAATGTTAAAACTATCAAACATCAGGTAATCGGTGTATTTGATGTGAGTGGAATTTACAGATGATTCATGTTTACTAAATATAGTATTCGAAAAAAAAATATAACACTGTCTTTTGTGTATCACTGTTTATTGCAAGGGTAAATATATATGAAATTTTGTGTAAAACGAGAATGGTGTAATTTTTACATGTGGAAAATTCATCACAATCTGTTCAGGGATTATTGCGATGGCTTCCAAGCAAGCTTCGAAAAGACATTATGGGTGCAGTCGTGGAAAATCCAGGCCAGTCCCACAGGTGAATCGCGAAACAGTTGGTAATCGACAATTCGTGTATCTTGTGTGGTAAAATCGTTCAAGGAGACCCAGAAGACCCAGCGGTGAACTGGCTGCGGAAGAAAGCAAAGACGACCGACCCCGTGAACGCAAGGAAGGTGAGGGTGCAATCCGAACGTGAACGTGGCCAAGAAGGTCAATTCTTTCGTTTGGTTCGTCTAATACACAATGAAGTGAGCCGAACTTCATGCTTTCAAGATAAGGAAGTGCGCCTAGCCGAACCGATAAACAGAATACGGTGGCCAAATCCTGCGCCAGGAATCTGTTTTGCTAGTGGTTGGTGCCGCCGAAATGCAACGTAATAGACAACGAGACGTACATAATAGCAGAAGCCAAGCTGGTTCCCAGCCTGGAGTTTTCATTGGCAAATCCCGCCTGGATGTTCCGGAGAGGTTCCGAAAGAAGTAGGTCGACAAATTTGCCAAGAAATACTTGGAGTAACAGGCGATCAGAGGGTGCGGCAAATTAAGCAGGCCGTACATAACAATCGACACCATCAACGGTCAAATATATAAAGCAGAATACCTCCAGAAGCGCCTACCGCCCTTCCTCCGGTCCCACGAAGGTGACACTCTCTTTTGGCCGGATCGGGCCATTATGCGAAATCGTTGATGGAGTGGTACGTAGCCAACAAGGTTGTTTTTGTACCGAAGGAGGAAAATTCGCCCAGCGCGCCAGAAGTTCGCCCAACAGACAAATTCTAGGCTATTATGAAGGGCAACCTCAGGAAAACAAGGAAGGTCTTCAAAACCGACAAGGATTTGAAGAAAGATTGGATGGAAGTGTGTAAGAAAGATGGTGCATGCATTGCACAGGATTTGATGGGTAGCGTTCAGTCCAATGTGCGAGCATTTGTTGAGTTTCGGACAATCTAGGTTTTTTTTTCATTATGGCGAATCTATCATTGAAAGATTCTCACCGGTCTCGATCTGTTTCATTTGTTACAGCGCCATTATACAACTTTCGAGGAATTCTTTAGTACAGATCGAAACACAATAGAGCTGACTAGCATACTCTACAAATAATAAAATGAAAAACGTAAAGGTGAATGAAATATGCAAGACAGAGAAAGTAATCAAACAGAGTCACTCAATGTAACATTCGTCCTAATAAGAAAAAACAAATCCTAGACATACTCTTCAGGTTCATCGTCAGTAACTATAATGTTATGGTGGTTATATTTGAGCAAAAGATCTTTAATTTCTCTTATCAAATCTTCACACATCTGAAGGGATCTTGAATCTCCTGTTACACAACGCTCTGCCCTCATCAAATAATGTCTCAGTTGAGGTATGCATCGATCGTCCTGGGCCTTCTCCAATGTTCTAGTAAGCGTGTCCACTTTGTCAGCAATATAATCAAATTGTTGATCCATCGTGTAAGTGTATGCGTATGCTTTATTTTCTTTAGTATCTTTATGCAATAAATTTCTAAGTAATCGATATTTATCATTAAGTTCATCCTTAGTGTTTTCCCATAGTATACTTTTTCGCTTGTCAGATGCGCTGCTCTAGGAAGTCTGGTAGACATTTTGGACAAATTATATGGCTATTATACGCCCAAAGAGAATATTGGTTGTAAAACAACTTCATGGAATAAAAGTAGAGTTCTCAACAAAACAATTTAATTCAGTATGAAAAGTCAAAATTCAACAAACAACCAAACAACTTTACAATAAATTTAGTATCCATAAAAACGCAACTGAGATTTGCATTTGGACGCATAGTGAGAGGATAAACATTGTAAAGAGTGAAACTCATGAACACTTTCACTCTGATTGTGAGTTCATCAGTAAAGAACGATGAATTTACTACTGCGTGTTATTTCGAATGGTTACTTTTTTGCTCCGAAGTTTAGTCAAGGGGCGACTCCGGCGTAGTGGTTACCATCCCTACCTGTCACGCCATAGTCACGAGTTCGAATGTCACCCCCGGACTAGTTACGAAAATACCCAAATGGTATTTGAGTGACTACGACGGGAGATGAACCAGCCAAATTGCAATAATAAAGGAATTAAAAAAAAGAAAAGAAAACCGTTAGAATACCGTTAGTCTCTATTATTATTAATTACTAACTCAACAGATATGCTTTCAACATTTTCTTTGCAAAAAAACAACAACAACGCAAAAAAATGAACAGCTATAAACTCGATAAATTGATTGCACAAAAAAGGCGCTCTTATTGGACGGAACCGTACTTAAAAGGATTGAAGATTGTGCAAAAAAATAAACTCATTTGAACAACATCCTGGTGATTAGTTATTTTCTTCAATTGGGCCATTTCGAGGATGGGAAGTAATGTCCATAGATCGGCACTAACGAGCCACGATTGAAATAAAAATTCAGAACAATAAAAACGCAATAGAGCATCAAATTCAAATAAACAACAACCCCTTCTGGTCCCTCGTGAAACCGTCGTACATTCAGCCACTTTCCGTCATTTGCCCTTGGCTAATTTATTTTATTTATTGTGTCAACCGAATGCCCGAGGTCAACAACTTGCTATTCACGTTATGCATATATATTGGACCATTGGCTGTGTTTCAACCGTATTTTTTTTCCACAATTGTTTTCCTCCCCCATTTTCTCTGAATGAGATCAAAAAAATAAAAAAAAACTTTTTGCGAGGCATATTCTGCCTCTGCACCCCGATGCGTTGACCTCAAAACAAACCACACATTGGCAGCTGGTAGCCAAATGAAGTTCGGCTCACTGGAAGTGAAAGAAACCGCAACTTCCCTATATGCATATGCCACTCAAACAAAGCAGCTCATTCTAGGCCAGCATGACCAGAAAGCTTTTTTTTAACTCAGTTGTATGTTATGTGTAATGGGGAATTGATCGGGAGCCTGACGTGCATTAACTATTATTTGATCACATTTATGGAGTTAACTTGAAAGCCTGTAAATTTCCAGTATGACCTATTTGATATTATTATGTTCTCGTTAACGTTCGTGGGTCATTCGTGCATGTCTGGTTATGTTGAATATGAATGCAGTTTATTAATCAGGTTACCCATGGAAAATACTTTTTCGAAATAATCAGGTTTACGTTCCATTAATAACGGTAGTAGGTGATATACACTTCATATCATTATTTTCTCTGTACAACAGAAAAAAATCTACTCTCAGCAGCATCTGAACGAACAGCACACAGCCCAGAATAGCAGTGTTAATTTCTATTTAATGTAACACACGTTAATGGATCTACACAAAATATACTAGCTTACATTACACATCGTGTAGACTTCTGAGACATTTCATACATTGATAACTAGGGTATGTGTCATTTGACTCAGCCTTATATGCAGTGATCGATTACATTTTTCATACTCATAAAATCAAGAGTAAATTTTCAATAAGTCGTAAGTTGGCTAAGGCTATCATCACAAAAATCAATGTAGAAGTTTTGTAAATTAGTTTCAATCCCTATTTTTTAACCAAGCCATAATATTTGAGTAAATTTAAGGAACCAACAAAGTTGAGCTAGGCTTAGCTTTACATCTATGAAGATTTCCATTTAAATGAATTCCAAATCAATTTATTCTATAAATTCAATTTAAAGTCTTTTAACTTCAGCTACGGAAAAAAGATCATATTATAAGTCGTTTGGGAAGTTATCACGTCACTTGCCATGTTCCTTACGCCAAAATGAATCGACTGGATAGGTTGATACGGAGCAAGGAAAGGCACTTAAGGACAAAGTGACGAATGCGACAAAAGTTCGTTATGGAGTAGTTTGTGACCCAAGCCAATTTTGTTATTATTTAATAATATTTAGCAGCAATTCTATGTAATTCATATAATGTTGTGTATAATTCACAATGAGGAGTACTCAAGCTATCATTTCGTGAAAAAACATATATTTTGTTTACATTGTTACCTACGACCGATTGAAATTTTGGTCTAGATGAATTTCGGCTGTACGCTATATTCAACTAGCTATGTATCTACAACTTAGAGCATTATATTCATCTATCTGCAAAACTTAAAAGTTTTAGAACAACCTGTTCATGATATTTTGCGTTATGTGAAACATATGCCAATAACGTGATTTAACCTTATAAGAAAATGTCAAGAAGACATCATAACCGCATTTATATTTATTAGTTATTGAGTTATTTAAAAAAAAATCGCAATGTTGGCTGCCTGAGCTATTCAAAATATTTTTCTATGGACTCATACAATTATTGTGACAGTTGAAATCTGCCAAATATGCTACGGAGGATTGAATGTTTTGTCATAACTTATAAAATATGTAAGCTGTTAGCAATATTCAACCAGTTAAACACTTGCTAAGATAAGTTCAGTAAAACTTTTGTTAGTATGTACGAAAAGTAACATAACTAATTTTATAAATTAAGAAAATTTCGATGGATTTGGATATAGTGTAGGTTTATAAAGCCTGTCCACGTTAAATCTTGGATACCAAAATCTGGCATCCAATGTATCTACATTAGAAACAGTTGATGAAGATGTCAATCTTTCCTTCTGTAAAGTTCTCGAACTTTCTGTGGAACACTCGTCATCAGGTCCCAAAAGGTATAAAAACCAGACCAAGAAGCTGTTAAAACCCTTTGAGTACGTATATTCTGTCATCCATTACGAAAAAAGAAAATGTTTGCAAAAATATGGCATAAATCACGAATTTTTGCAGTGAAATCTTGCGTGTCATCGCGGTTGAATATCTTTTTCACGTTTTACAACTTCAGCCTCTGCTTCACTTTTTGTACGTATGATTTTGACTTCCCAACTTTGTGAGGTTCATGTCCTTGGGTACGAAAGTGACCCCGTTGGTTTCGTACCACTTCTGGACAACATTAGCTTAGTGACACGAAGCTAGATCTGACCAGCAGATCGTAGGGCCTTCGTGTTGCTTAAAAAGAGGAAGCAGGCGCTTTTGTAGACACTCTTTGAGGTAGATCTTCCCGTTGATAATCCAAGTAGTCACGGGTGACGCGCTCCGTTTGCCACATGAGCCGATCGCGTGCCAAATCATGTACTTCTTGGCAAACTTTAAAAGTTTTTTCTTCCTTACTTCATCCTGAACATCAAAATTGTGTTAAGTGGTGGAGAACAGTAGCTTCGGAAGCTACCGGAAGTCCGCCTTGACGCAAGTCTCATCATCCATGATGAGACAATGAAGCTTCGTCAGCATCTGCCGTTCATCACGATTTGGAGAATTCTGCACTTAACGAAAGACTTGGACAGATTCAACATTTTGATAACATCCCTGAATCATTGGGATTCCACTAAAACGCTTTACGACACGCTTGTGATCCTGATCACTAATAGAACATCCATTCTGGCCGCATTTCTCCTTCCGTTTGATGCTCTGAGTTTCGTAGTAGCGTTTAATCAAACGACTCATCATTGACTGCACGATTTCGAGTTGTTTTCCAATATTCCAATGAGAGAGTTGAGGATTTTCCAGATGGTTGCGTAAAATCAATTCGTGATATTGCTTTTCGGGTGACGCAATTTTTTCCAATTATCGAAAAACTAACACTGATAAAAAACAGTATAAAAAACACTCTAACTACTTCTACCCACAATTTCATGAGAAAATACCCAATGGGTAATTTCCTACAGCATTTTTTCCATGATGAAATTTGATGTGGGACACCCTTTAATACGTTGCTAGCCCGTTGTATCCAATTCTGAGAAACCTCAATACGAAGACGATACGACTATTGATGTCGAAAACGTGGTTTTTAATAAACGAAATGGCCGTGGATTCCAGTTTCTTGAAATTTCACCATGAAGCCGGACTACTTAATTGACCAGGGCAGTGAAATCGCTGAGAAATTCAACGAGCCTGTACTCAAAACTGTAATTCCGGATGATCTCTTTGTCTTTCCATGATCAAATCTTTTTGGCCGATGACGGAACACTGTTCACATCACCTTCCAAGGAATACCTAATAATACCAGTTATTATTCGGCTGTTAACAAGGAGGTATAGGGAACGTCCATTAATTACGTCACGCAAAAAACAAGTTTTTATATACTTTCAGCGTATCGTTAACCAAAATGAATCCTGCTGCTAACCTTTTCGCAACTATCCAACATCCCAGTGATTTCTCGTGGAAGTGTACAGGATTTTTCGGCTTCCTTTAAAGGGAAGGTCCATTAATTATGTCACGCAGTAAGCGGGGAGGGGGGGTTTGGGAAAACGTGACGATCCATACAAAAAAATTTGAAGGTCCATACAAAAAACGTGACAAGGGCGAAGGGGAGCTTGTAAAAAGCCAATTTTTGCGTGACGTAATTAATGGACGTTCCCAAAGCGAGTATCATGTCAACACGTTCCTTTCCATTCCCTACTTGACCATCATTTGGGCAAGGCCGGCGCCGGCATTGCTTTATAATGGGTCACCAGTTTTTACACACTGAGGATGTATGTTAGTCCCAAACATCATCTGTTGGTTCTTTGTGTAAACACAGCTGATCTGGGCCGAGTAGCATCCGTGAGCGGTCAATCATGCACATGCTCATCTTTCGTGCAAAGTACAGTTATACAGTGAGAAGTGACTCTTGCCGTTGTAAGGAAAATTCATAAGTTTTTTCACCTGATAGCATTCCATCACTATCTTTGGCACTCATTGGTCATAAATCTACCTTTTTTTTTAAACATAATTTGTTTTTTTATTTATCAAGGAGGCAGGTTTTTGTTCCGGAATCCGTACATGAAAAATAAAACTGTCCCCGAAATGAAATCGAACCGTGGAGTACTTCAGGAATTTAACCTCAAAAACGTGAATTAGTTTCTAATAAGATCATCGTGTTTGCTCTGCCCACTGATACTGTAATTGATTCCATTGACTGTTGCGAGTTTCTGAGTCAATGTTTTCGACTGCATTAATGTTCGTTTATTCCGATTATCATTTTATTGGAAATAGTTAAGTACCAAAAAAAGTACAAATTACCTAAAATCCGGTATAACTTTATATGGCATGCGTAAAAATGGAGGAAATTTTGTATAAAACTAGTGTAATGTTTACATGTCCAATTCACAACTTTGTCACTATCTGTAAAGTGGTTATTGAGATGGATACCAAGCAAAAAATATCGACAAAAAATATTTTTTGCGGTCGAGGAAAATCCAGGCCAGTCCCACAGGTGGTTCGCAAACCAGTTGAGAATTGACAATTCGACCGTGTCGTGTGTGATAAAATCATTAAAGTAGACCCAGACGACCCAGCGGTGAGCTGGCAGCGGAAGAAAAGTGAAGACGAGGGACTCCGTGAACGTAAGGAAGGTGAGGGACTACTTCAAGCGCAATTCGAACCATTCGATTCGGTACGTGGCCAAGAAAATCAATTCTTCCGTCTGGTTTGTCCAGCAGAGAATGAACCGGACTGGACATCATGTCTTCAAGAAAAGGAAAGTGGCTTACCAAACCGATAAACAGAATACGGTGATAAAATCCCACGCCAGAAAGCTGTACCGCAACTGGTTGGTGTAGCCAAAATGCATCGTAATGGACGACGAGGCGTTCATAAAAGAGGACGCCAAGCAAATCCCCGGCCTGGAGTTTTTCATCGGCAAGTACCGCCTGGATGTTCCACAGAAGCTCCGGAAGAAGAAGGTTGACAAATTTGCCAAGAATGTCTTGGAGCGGCAGGCGATATTTGGGTGCGGCGAACTCATCGAACCGTACAAACGACCGGCACCATCATCGGCCAAATGTATGAAGAATAATGCCTCCAGAAGGGCCTGCTGCCCATCCTCTGGTCCCACGAAGGTGACACTCTGTCTGGCATCGTACTATTGCGTGAAACCTGTAAAGGAGTTGTAAAAAGCCAGCGATGCTGTTTTTGTGCCGAAGGAAGCAAATCTGCCGCCAAATAAAAAAATGGGCGATTAATAAGGGCAAGCTCTGAAAAATAGGGAAGGTTTTCCAAAACGACAAGGATTTGAAGAAAGAATGGATGAAAGGCTGTAAGAAATAATGCGCAAGTGTTGAAGAGAATTTAGTTGGTAGCGTTAAGTCCAAATAGCGCGCATTTAACTTAGGAGAATTGGTTGAGTAAACCAACTTTGCAAAAAAAAAAATCTTATATGTGTATGTGTAATTCCCTGAGAGTATCAAAAATATCCTACAGAAAATAAGTTTGTGTAATCATTTTTAATTTTTTTTCGAGTGCGTCTTTATCGCATTCACTACTCATTATATAAATTATTGTTTGAACTGACTCTTTATGTTCAACTGGTCAATTATGATTGAATCCTGTATGAGTCATCCATGATTGAAACCGAGCATTGATAGTTTAAATACTATTCAGAACAACTGCTGGTCATTGGTCCATTTCAAAGCTAGAAGTAGACTACTTATAAAAAATCAAGGAGTTTGAGCCGTCGAAAGGCATGTTCCGATGAAAATTTGTAGCTGTCGCCACCTCACAGATCGTGGCAAAACCTGCCCTCTCCCGGCATAGATTACTTGTGGCCACTAGGGTGAAAAAGAGCAATATTTCCCGGAAACTAAACATTTAGACTCTAATAAGCATTTTTAATGCAAAGACTTTAAAATGTGGTCATATGAACCTTCGGCAATGTGAATTTAAGATCTGGGTCAATATGACCCGAAAAACCTCATTCATGACTTTTCGATGCAGAATCGTTACTTTGAATGATTAGGAAAAGTTAGGAAAATTATAACTTTTAGAAGTATGGTTTAGAAAGTTATAGCATTTTGAAAACCCATTTCAGGTCATATTGACTCTGACACCTAAAGAAAGTTAAACGCAATATTTGACGCTGAAGAGTCTGAAAATTGCAAAAGGAACAAACACTTGATTTGATCAATTTTATTGTTATAAAATTAGCTTGTTGAGAACAACTTTCGTTCTAAAATTCGAAAACGAATATTTGCTCCTCCAAAAAACCACAAACCTTCTGGGAAGGGAAGGGCTAACTTTAATAAGGGGGGATTGTGTGTGTCATTTTTCGAGAGAGCACTTGTTCTGTGTGCTAGAGTGATGTAGATATACAGGAAGATGTTAAGTGGATGTATCTATCTCTGCTACAATCTGATGCTTACTAAACTGTTTGTCACTTACAGGCACCTGAACCCACGTTGAGATGTACATTTAACTCAAATTTAAACATTGTCTTACAGAAATTTCTCTGTATACAGTCCGTTCTAAGCGCCAATGACATCATCCTTCCTTCGGCATTTTGGTACGGATAAAACATACAACATGTGTTACATAGCAGCCGTTACTCACCTGTTCTACCCACACGTTAGTAGTCATGATTTGGTTTTTAAGGTTCTGTAAATAGAGAAGAAGAAAACAGGACATGTTTTACTATTGAAAATCGATATCATTGGAGAGCAGGAAAGGTGGAAGGATGGCAGTGTTTAGTTATCTTGGGACGTAAAGAAAGCTCTCGACAGTCATTTGCATACAAATTGCCGTTGATTTCTGCCCTGAAACGATTTGAATAAAATACCATTATAGTGTGCTTCACAGCGTGAATAGTCAATGAATCAATATCACGACTTATTTTCCTTCACACCCGAAGTCAAAGGCACCACAGCAATTCAAACAGAGAATCCTGAAAGTAAAGCCGGAAATGGGAAGAGCTGGAGGACGATGTTGCCGTCAGACTGCGAGAACATGTTGGACTGATCCATGAAAGTAGCCCGGAAAGAATGATGTCGAATCGAGAAAGGCGGTAATTTGCCGACCCACTGCGGGACGTTGAGGTCAATTGGGAAATGAAAAGGGTTCTGCTTGAGTGAAGGGAATACGGAATCTATCATCTCTGTAAGTTTTTTCTTTCTCTCTTCCTTCTGGTTCCTTCTCGGCTTGGCTTGACTTGTTCAACCCACTGCCAGAGTCGAACGCCAGAGTTCTCCCGGATTTGTCAGAAAGTTTTTCGTCCTATTCTCACTGTGGGGTGATCAAAAATCCAACTTCAATTTTAACTTGGCGTGAACCGATGTATCAAATCGCAAAATAAGATAAGAATTTTCTTGATCTAAAACTAACAATAAATAACATTTGATTGAGAAAAGCCGATCTTCAATGTGAATTCATAAGAAGAATACTGCGGAAGAATACCCCATTCACGATTCTCTCCATTTTCATGGATACTACTTTTCCCTTTTTTCACAGTATCCCGGAGGTTGTCGGACCCAAAGTGGTCCAACCTTTTGCAAGGCTGTTGTCTGAAACGAAGATTAAACTCAGTCAATTTTCAGTGTCATTTCTCTTCTTCGGAACAATATTATCTGAGACCGAAAAAACCACTACACTATTTGGCCAGCACATTTGGTGAAAAGGAAGCAACAGCAGCATGACGGTGGAATAATTTATGATGCCAATATATTTTCCACAGGCCAGGCGCCGCTCATTTTCCGGGGGGAGTCAGAAATGTCCACTATTTCCAGCCAAGCCACAGCAACCGACTACGTGCAGGTACTTATATTTCACAATTCGAGCCAATAGCAGCAGGAAGAAAACAAACAGACAAGCGGAAAAGCGCCCGCACTGAAGGTTTTTATGTAGGTTTTGGAAAATCTTTATTACCACGGTAGAACTGTCCCATCAGCTCTCAGTGAGCGTCACTGGCAGCAGAAAGTGGCTATAAATTATAGTTAATGTTTCATGTTTAATCTTTTACTGGTAGAATGAATTCTGCAATCTCCAGCTGGGTCAGTGTCACTTTCAAGTCAGTCGTATTCTTCTGAATTCGTTTAATCTGATACGGACATCAAGGCTCCACCGTCCATTTTATTGGGAGTTTGAATGATCTTGTTTTAATGGCATCGAGATGTGTCTGTACGATACGAGCTAAATGATCTCCAGACTCAATGTTGCTTCAAAGTGTAGCCGTGTGAATTAATAACGATAACAAAAGGAGGCTCTGCATGATTGAATCTTTTTGATTGCAATTCGGTGTATTCGGTGAAAAATGGACCCTAAGCAGATGCCCTTGTTCAGCATGTTATTAACCTTTCAACCTAGGTTGGCCTAGTCTGAAACGGAAGAGCAACAAAAGATCTTTTGGTGCTGCAGTACTAATTTCACCCCCCTAAAGGGTGTTTCGATCAAAATTTGGTCGACTTAAACTTGACGCATTTCCTTTCATCGTGCATTTAAAAAAATTTGCACACCCCTCATTTTGAAGATGTGTGCGTGTAGCATCATGCCTCTACTTTGATTTTGAGATTAGATCTTCAGTTATCAAAATGTCATCGAAGGAAGAGAAGCAACGAATCAAAGTTTTGCACGTGTATGGCGAAAATCCAAACAGCTCTCATGTCAAGTTGGCGGAATTATTGAATGTGGCTCAATCAACAGCTATAACGTATAAAAAAGGGTTCGGTGACCGTGTGTCGACAGCCCGGAAAGCAAGATCGGAGGGAAATCGAAAGTCGGAAGAATTGCCCACTGCTTCGAGTGGAACCCCAACCTCCCCGTCCGAGATGTCGCAAAGAAGCTGGGAGTGGCGCCTTCAACTATGGATAGAGCTAAAAAACGAGCTAGACTGTCGACTTACAAGAAAGTGGTGACTCCAAGTCGTGACGATAAACAAAGGTCGCGGATATTTTCAAGCACATTAAACTGTCAAAGGTCGCGAAAAAATATCTGATGTGACAAGTCATCTGTACCTGTGGCTTGAAGAGCAACGTTTACATTGTGACTGGAACCGACAAACAAGAAATTTATCAGAGCAAGGGCCTAAAAAAACGTGTACTGCCTTTCTTGAAGCGACAAAATTGTTCCGTTCTATGGCCGGATTTGGCATCTTGCCATTACGGAAAAAAGGCCATGAAACGTTATGCTGCCAACAGTGTTCAAGTGGTGTCCAAGGACAAGACTCCTACCAACACGCCAGAGCTCCGCCCAATCGAACAATATTGGGCCATCGTCAAGCGGTACCTTAAGAAGACTCAAAAAGCAGTTGTGAACGAGGAACAGTTCAAGGCAAACTGGCGTTCTGCGGCGAGTAAAGTGGACAAAGAGACTGTACAAAATTGTATGACAGGTATTAAACGAAAGACCCGACAATTCGCATTTGGTAAAAAAGGAAGCTAAGCTGAAAATTTCTTCTGTATTCTGTTTTAACTGAACTTGAAAAAGAAAAAGAATTTTGACTTATTAATAAAAAAAACTTTGATCGACTCACACCCATTACTGTTTGACCAAATTTTTATCGGAACACCTTTTAGTCTATCGTGCGGCACAAAAAAGCTAACTGCGAACATTGCATAGATCGCTACTGTTTCCCCAGAACCAGAAAAATGTTGGATATTCCTGTCCCGTATTGCAACCAGTGTCGCTGGAGGATGATATTCTTGCTTTAGCCACTGCGGTGAACCTATAGAGTTTAGGAAATCAGTAAAGAACGAAGCTGATCTAACGTCTATGCGATTTATTTCAATTAAAATTGGGGTCGACGAAAAGTACCGCGAAATGGCTCTCAGTGCCGACACATGGCTAGACGGGATCTACTTTCGGGAATTCGTTAATTATCAACAGAAGAAATCTGGCCAGGAGTTTCCAAAAACACCTCGTTTGAATTAAATTGCCGTCTAAACTCACGTTGGATATCACAACAAGCACGTAACTGGAATGCACACTGCAAGGCATTAAGGGTGCCCTCAACTACTCCGACCCATTAGAGCAAACCAACGTTCATTATCAATGCAGCATCTATTCCTGCTATCTAAGCCATCTTTATCCTGTGGTCGGAGTTTGGGGGAGGGTCACCCAACCTGAATTTCCAGGCAATTATGTGTGTTCTGCAAGGTATTCTGCTCCTGATGTTTTCCCGGTTTCCTGGGCTGCTTCATCGCATAACTCACGAAGCCCAAATTCTGATGCTGACAATGACATTCTCACTACCATGAATTTATTAAACCGAATGTTGGAAAGTTTAGAAAACATCTCCAACATGCTCTTTCATCCTGAACGCTCGTTGATAGCTGAGTTTAATATCACTACCTTGCATGTTGCTGATACCTCTGCTCATCGTAAGAAAGCCCTTTCGTAGAAAGCTCTATCAACAAAGATGATTTGAGAGACCCGAGACGCTCCGTAGAAGGCACGACGGAAGTCCCCTATCTCTCCAACCTAGTCCCGCCTATTGACGCCAGCGCTCTTCATAATCGTCTGGGCCTAGTGGTTGGAAGTAGAGAAGCGGTCTTCCACCCTGTGCTCCAAGGCAATTACAATCATGATTTTAAAAATGCGGTGCTTGATGCAGTACTATAGTTCAGTGCCATTTCGTCAAACATGGACACGCAAAGCCCTGGATACACCACCATAGCATCGAGTCCTTTCGATGTAAAGCTATGTCCATTTAGAATTCGGAATAATAAAATCATCTATATCTCAATAACGGATTGACGTACAAATAAGTTTAATACATCAGAACAAAGGTAATTAACTATACTTTAAGAAAAAAACTTTCTTCTTTATTCCTCCCATCAAACGCTGCACACCTCCTGAGTCAACTTCCTTGGCACATTTATTCCACATTATGGTCATCTGAGTCTCGTCCCGAGCCGTTTTTCTAGTTTTCTAAAGCTTCCGCTTCATTATTGCCCAAAATCTCTCGATGGGCCGAAACTGCGGGCAGTTGGGTGGATTTATGTTTTCATAGATGAAATCTACGTTATTATTGCGGTACCACTGGATGACTTCCCGGTTGTAGTGGCAACTCGCCAAATCTGGCCAAAACTTCACGAGACCTTTACCTGCTTTAATGAAAGGTAATACGCGGTTTTTGAGGCATTCTTCCTTGTACAGCTTCGAGTCCATTTTCTTATTCGTCACGAACACTTTGGTCTTTGCTCCGCAGTAGTATATCCCTGGCCAAATCATCAGTTTTTTTTGGCAAATTTGTCCATAATAGCAAACTTAAACTTCGCAGAAAGCTGTTCAAAATCCATTTTGACGTAGGTTTCATCGTCGATGAGCAGGCATCCTTGGTACTTCGTCAAAACCTGCTGGTACAATTTCCGAGCTCGAGTTTTGGTGACAAAATTTTGCTTCAACGTTCTGTTTGGTTGCTTGCTGGATCGGTAAGAACGATATCCTGCTCGCAAACGAATTTTTCGAACGGTACTGCGTATTTTTGTTCGATTTCATTATCTGATAGTCCAAGGTTTGCTCTGACGGTTCTTAACACCTTCTGGTTCAGCTTGCGGTCATACGTTCCACTACGCGCTTACCTTGAGGCACTCGATCCACGCTTTTTTGCTCCTGGAAACGTTTGAGCACATCATAAACGGTTGATTTGACGATTTTCAACATTTTTGCGAATTTTATTGCGGACTACGTTGGATTATCGACGTGGGTTTGCAGTTTTTTTTCTCTCCTCTTGGCTTCCATCTAGAATAACTTTTGACTCACTTCACAAAACACCGTGAAATTTATACCACAAAAAGTGGGCACCTTGAGGAACAAACTGCTGCAAATCTTGCAGTGGTCACTTTCCGTGCCGCTGCAACACAATAAGTGATTCCGGATTCTAACTGGACAGAAATTTAGGGTCTGATTTTTCCAGGCGTCTGGAAAGACGTCATCGTTCAAGCAGGCTCACTCGCTGGCCTTTATCTCCCTCATTAGCGTTTCCTACGCGGTGACAAGCGCCCCTCTACGCTCGATTCTATCGGCGTCGGACCGCGCTCTTTGCATCTTCCATCTTGCGCGGAGGCATGTTCTTCGAAGGTCAGCGATCGACTCCGTCCACCAATACACCGGCGATCTTCCAATCCTACGTTTTGCTCTTCTCGGCATGGTTGCATCGCACGCTCATGTAAGTGATACAACGAGTCGTTCGCCGCAATTCGGGCACTCTCCAGCGCCTCTTTAAATGTCTCTACGTGAAAGTAGGATATCCTCAGTCTGCGGGCGAATGGAGTGGATGCATTTCCTTCCGCACGATTCCTTGTATTGTGCAGCTATCATCCACCCTCCAATTGTTGAGTAGCCTAGGACTGCTGAAAGTTTTATCGATTATCGATTCCGCTCCGTTTCTATGGTAGGTATTCTTGGTACCTACGTTGGCTAGGTCCACTTTGGGCCTAGCCGAGGCCTCCTGAAGAATCTGATCCCTGAGGTTGGTAAGGTGGTTTCCCCATTCGAGCGTCACACTCGAGTGTTGAAATCCCCCGCTATTACCAACGGACTTTGGCCAGTAAGCTCAGTTTTCATACGATCGAGCATATTAGAAAACTGTTCAATCGACCATATTGGCGGTACGTAGCAGCTGCAGAAGAACACTCAATTCACTTTTACAATCGCGAAGCCATTATTTGTGGTTGACACAACCTCCTGAACTGGATACTTGCCCGTCGTCCATAATGTCGCCATATTGGACCTGTCCGCAGTTGCTGGGCGGCCTCACAATGGTTCAGGTTGAGTTGAGTTTCCTGCACTACGATTGGCTATTTGGTATATCCTTAACGGCCGGGCTTAACATCTGGTTTCCCAGCACTTAAGGGGTCCTTTGCAGTCCCGCGCTAACAAGCCGTTGGCTAGGCAACCGTTTCTTGGCAGCCATTGGATATGCAGTCGTGTGCTAGTTAGTCAGTTGAACAATTCAGTGGTGTATTTGTAGCCAGTCGGTGATGAAATAAGGACGAAAGAGCATTAGAAAGAGATCCTTTGCTGAACAAATATTTTGGTGTGTTGAAAAAAATTAAAAATCCTCATGAATCGTCAAAAACTATTACCACTGAAAAGAAAACACTTAAAACAATCTATTGTCAAAAAATTCAAGAACTGATCTGTAAGAGCACTGTAATTCAATAAACAGTTCCACTAGATTTTTTAATAGAATCGAGCTTTAGATCTACTATTCAGAGCACAACATCGACATGAGTTGCAGTTTCCACCTGAAAGTTACAATATTTTTTTCTTACCTCTACGGATTTGACGTTCCATAAAATCTTGCATATAATGACCAGGTCGTCGAAACCAGGTTGATTGCAAAAATTGCTTCTTTATTTCATTGAAAATGTGATTGCTTGTTTGGTGCACTAGCAACATGGTTCAATTGGAAGTTCATAGGCCAATATAAAGCAAATTTAGTAGGTAAAACATTATTCTACTCCAATAATGTATTGCGGTGTTTGATATTTCTTTATTCAATAAAGCGAAAGAAACTTGGTGAAACAAAAACACCTGTAAGTAATCTATAGTTAGAACTGACAATTACTTTAGGACTGCTTACTTCTTATCTATCGGAAATTACCTTCAGTAATGAGCATTTGACCCAGAAACTTTCGTAGCGAAGGAATAAATTTCCCAATCGCAGGGACTTTTTAAAAGTATGAGGATTGCTTTCCGATCATGAAAATGTTTTCTTCAGCTCCGCAATCCGTACATGAACTAACAATTTTGTATGAGTGCGAATCCATGCATGTGTAAGAAGGCGAAATGCAATAGGGCAGTTCACGATTTGCAGCAAAGGGAGGGGGAGTGGTAAAACGTGACGATCCATACAAAAAAAAATGTAGATCCATACAAAAAACGTGACAAGTGGGGGAGGGTCTTTACAAAAAGTCATTTTTTGCGTGACGTAATTAATGGACGTTCCAAAACGTCAAGTTCTTCAACCTGTTTCTCCGTTTTACCCATCCGCTCTTGAAAAAAAATCAACCCAAGCATGTGGATTGTTATGATCATAAATTTGTCTACTAACAGCTCATGAGACAAACGCACTCGACCAAACTTTTAGTTTGACATTTATCCTTAGACTGGCAATGTGTATTTCTAATATCTTGTACTCTCAAGGAAATGTTAGTTAAAGCTGTGCCGACAAATGAGATGCTTCGTTTAAAAACAAACAAATCACGAATAATTCATGTTAAGGGCCTAGACGCCATTTGTAAACAATGATTTTAATTGTCGATTTCTCTTGAATCTTAAATCACTCTCTCGGGAAATGAAAGCAGCATCTGGTAGACGAATGTTATTTCTACTATATGGAGTAGCTGGATATAGTAGGATTCTCGTGAATCGTGGGAGAACAACCTTTAAAGTCATTGACGACAAATGGCTTTTAGGCCCTAATCATGAAGTACTCGAGAAATGTAAGGGATAGCAGGCTTTTCGTTACAATACCGATGCACTCTATCCATGGTTAACAAAGAAGAGCGAAAACATGGGCTCTCTCAAAAACAACAGTGATGCCATAACTGCCGCTCAACAGCGAAGTATTGTATATCGGTGAGTTCTATTGAGTAGCTACGGAACATATTTTTTATTGCATATTATAGTGGCTGATGATGGACAATATATTCATAAGCATAGATCAATCTCAAATATCTGGAAGAAAAATGAAATAAATAGTGATTTCAGATCATCTAAATATGAACTAAATTTTAACTCAATGAACAACGTCACATTTTTGCAACATGTCTAGATGAGAGAAGGAGCTGATGAAGACATTCCCTGCGGTCGATCAAATGCAAAATGCTCAGAAGTAAAGTTACAGCGAACTCCAGCAGGTAGGCAACTGATGGTATCCTAGGTGATGTATTTCAAATCTTCAAAATGACAGTAATAAATTGATAATCAATCATATAATCCTATACATGTTCGTATCATTAAATGTGAAATAATTTGAAAAATGTAGGAGTTCTAAACCTATTTCCTAACAACTGATTAAAACAGTCACTCCTGATTAAGCCGTTCCCTACCCTATATTTTCTTTGACTTCACAATTAAAGGCTAGTATGCAGCTCAAAAGTAATGTGCATTAGGATAGGACAAGTAATGGTCAAGAAATGCTTTTACTGTCGGAATTACTTACCTTGTATGCAGCTGAGAAGAAGCGCAAACTTCGTTACGTTAGTAACGCCTACCCATGTAATCTGAATGGGGCTGTCACTTTTCCTTGCGAAATAATATTCCGTTCGATTATTCCGCAAGGAAAACTGACATTTCACCAATACTGAAGCAATTGTCAAATTTACTTCGGTAGAAATGACAAAAATTACTTCAGGTCTTTACTTGCCAGTTGCAAACTAGGCTTAACTCCGTATTTTCTTTATTTACTGTCACCATATCCCCAGACTCATTTTCAAAAAAAATCATTTAATTAGAAAGACTTATGCCTTGTTCAAACTACGGAGTTATAACATGTAATAACGGTTGTCAAATAATTCCAACAGAAAATTCGTCATCAAGATAGGCTTATTACATGTTATAACTGCTCAGTCTGGCCAGCGTTTTATCCGTAATTGTTTATCGTGTCAGTAGGTCATGGATTTCTTGAAATAGTGAGATTGTTATAAAAAAAAAGTAACGCACTATATTTAGCTTCATACAGAGATTTGTGAATGCCAAAAATACTTACCACGTCAATGAGCTGTGATAGCCGTAGACCCATTTTTACTGTTAGTCGATCGGAGTTGTTGCCCACAGGCCGTATCAATCGGTTGTAGTTGCTCAGCAGGTCGTCATATAAACGCTTTGAATCTGGGTTGGCCAGGCCGGTAGCAAAATGTAACGCTATGAACACAGCCGTGAGTAGCACGCTCCCCATCTTAGGCCAGGTCCACCCCTAGAAGCAGACGAAACGAGAGAAAGAGAGAAGAAATGGGAAAAGGGAAGCAAAAGAGAAACAATTAAAAACTGTTGTTCAGCTTTAGCACGAGAGTTATTAAGATAATCAGGCAGCAACCATGTCCGCAACACCAGGAAAACTTGTATTTGAGCGTCCAGCGTAGCTTGCTACATACCGTCAAATGGTGGTGAATTGATAACTGTTGTAAATAAATATATGAATAATTTTTTTCTTAAGTAAAATGCCCAACTTATAAGTAACAATGCTATTATTTGGCTCTTATTAGACAGTTGATTTTAGGTTTGTTTTTTAAATTTTATAACATGATCTGCTTCTTCGTTTACCGTCAAGTGTATTAATTTCATAGTGAAATAGTTGTTAGCAAATAATAAGGGACAGAAAAAAGACGTACCAAATATGTAACAAAAAATACAATTTCTTGGTATATAAAACAGTTCCAAAGTAATATAAACAAAACTTTAAAAGGGTCCGTACTGGCATCAAATAGTTTTTAAATTGATGGTCACAGATTCCATAATTACATTCCTCTTTCGAGGCGTAACGTACTCACTGTTCGATTCATTAGCTTCCTGCTTAATTCGCTCCATAAACAGCTACAAACACTTGACACTCTGAATTTATTCATCGCAATGAACAATGTGTCCCCGAATTACGGTGCCTGTAGTTCTCCACTGCAGAAAAAGGTCTCTTCAGATTTGGTTGACCAAGGTTTTACTTACGAAGGGCCTCTCAAGGGGGATGATAAACTTTTACTCCACAGAGGAAAACAATGCTGGCGAGAAGTTGAATATGCACAGAAAGTGAAAAACTCTTCTCCTTGAATTCCTCACCCTAAGATGTTGAGAGAGTTTTGCTCGAGAGGTTATCTGTAGCCTTTTTTCGGAATCATCCATCGGCACTATGGAACATTTTCCCAAATAACATTCTTTCAACGATGAAACTTTTGCGGCTTTTTTTCTTTTCTGGTCCGTGAGCATTCTTCCAAGGCAAGCACTCCTGATGGTAATGAGAAAAATATAAATACTATAGCACTAGTAGCCAAGGACCTACAAGATTTCCTCAAGTCTTATAGTGTGAGTGCACATTCAGGAAGTGGGATGTAATGAAAATTCAAAAGTTAGAATAAGGAAACATTTCATTCAGCAGTGATAGGAAAGTTTGCCGGGTTTTCTTTCCTGTTTTGATTCTTGGGGTTTCTGGATTGGCTAGCTTAGGTGGTTGTGTGTGAGGGTAATACTTGCTGATTCTGATAACAGGAAAAACCCGTCCATGGACAGCCATAATTTATTATTTTCTTTCGAAGGGCCGTGTTGTATATTTTACGCTCATTATAACGATAAAAAGTATCAACATCTATTCAATTGGTTGACCTCACTTAATTTAAATCTTTTTTTCAAATAGGTTTTGCAGATGTAATTTTATAATTTCAAACAGTTATTGAAAATCTATTATTTATAACTCTAGCAGTCTGAATACTTACACTGAAAGTTAATTTTAGTTTATATTACAAAATCGAAAATAATACCCACTAATCCATTCGTTGTTTTCAGCAACGAAACTGATTTGTTCTTTTTATGAAGATACATTTGTTATTAATTGCACGCGCAACTGTCAAAAGCACGAAGCTTTTGTTGGACCAAAAAGAACATTCGTACATTGTACGGAAACAATGCAAAGAGCTACGAATATTTTGTCACAAATTAAAAAGAAACGTCTCTCTGGTGGTTGCATAAAGGACTGACAGATCTACTTTATCGACTCAAAATGTAATTGACAAAAAAGCGCAAGCACGTGGAATTTCAGACATAGGGTTTGAACCTGAATATTTAGACAGTGCCGATTCTAAATCCGTGGTTGATCTCACTTGGCCACGCTGACTCGTTAGACCAATCTTGATTATTGAGCATGAAGTTATAGCTCACGACAGAGCTTTGATTTTTATTTTGGGATAGATAAATTATTTCCGCCCATACCAGCAGAAACACCATCGTGCATGAGTGCGGTATAAAAGAGAAGCAACGATTGGCTTGTCATCACGAAGTTCATTTCGTGCATTTTACAAAAAGGTGTAATGATAGCATTTCACCAGATAAAAAGCATTATGAATGTTTCATACAATATACGAGACATTTGTTCTATGTACAACATCCATGTTTACGAAACGCGTGAAAGCTTCTTTACGAAAAAAATTTTTAAGTGTGTCACAATCGATTATGTCTTAATCTAATTCTGTCAATAAGTTGGTGTTTTTTTCATAAATTTTACCGATTGCGTCATATTGTTGACAGATTCTTGGCATTGAATTTCATCTACAGGGTGCGGCAGAAAATAATTCGGAAGTGTTCAAACTTGAGTATTTGGTTAGTTCGTGTAGCTAGTGACTAATTTCTGTCGAAAATGGATTTGTTTTTGTTTGCTTTCAAGTGCTGCATCCAAACATTCAATTTGTTTTATTGCAAATTCGTCAAAATGTTCGCGAAACAAGTGATCACCAGTTTGGTGCTCGCCCAGAAGAAGCCGAAAGAGATTGCCAAGTTTATCGCATAAAAAAGTTCCTGCAGGATAGTCCTAAGCAGCGGAAGCCGGGAAGCGGACGTCCGCGCTTTGCACGCACGCCTAACGTGACCAAATCGGTCCAAAAATTGCTCGCAACCCGGTGCGTTCCATAAGAAAACTTGCAAAGGAAGCCAATATTTCGGAGAAATCCATACGGAGAATCATCAAAGAAGACCTGCATGCATCTTCCAGAGCCAGAGTTAAAACGCATTTGATTACGGATCGGGTCAAGAAACTACGAGTGGCTCGTTCCAAGAGATTGCTTTCCTTGTTGCAGAAGGAAAAAATGGTAATCCTGTTCTCCGACGAAAAGCTTTTCAGCATCGATGCTGTGGACAACAGCCGCACGGACCGGTTCATTCCACCGCAGAAAATGGAGAACGTTCCGCAGCAGGATGGAGCGCCGTGTCACACGTCCAATCGAATCCAACAATGCATAGTGGGAAAAAACGGACCCAAATTCCCACAGATGAGACGCCGCTGGCTGCTTGAAATATATCATTTCTTATGTGAAATTTGCCAAAAAATTTAATGGTGCCATTTCCAGCCTGCGCCAAGCCCGGAAAATTATCCATTTTACCCCATTTACCCCTAAAAATGTGTCTTTTTGAGTTGGCATCAATGTTACTACAACCGCCGCTGAATGGTTTGCCCGCATAGAATCCTATTTCATATTAAAAACTCTGGGAAATCGAATGATGCAAGTTTCATTCAGTTCCGAGCTCGGAAAGTGGCTTATTTTGCCCAATTTCCCCATTAATTTGAGATTTTCTTGTTCATACCCTTTCAGCTACAATCGCTGCCAAAGCTTTTAGCTGAAAACAGCCTATCTTACGTGAAAAAGTCTAAGAAATCGAATGGTGTTATTTTCGTTTCGATACAGAATCGATAAACTGTCCATTTTGCCCCATTTAACCCTATCTTTGTGTGTTTTTAAGCTTTTATTCATATATCCACAATCGCCGCTGAATTTTCTACATGAAAAAGACTATTTCGTACGTGAAAAACACTGCGAAAACGAATGGTGCCACTACCTGCCTGCACCGAGCCCAGGAAATTGTCTATTTTACCCCATTTACCCCTCAAAATATGTCTTATTGAGTTGGCATAAATGTTACTACAACCGCCGCTGAATCGTCAAGTGGAACCTTAAGAAGACTCAAAAAGCTGTTGTGAGCGAGAAAGAGTTCAAGCCAAACTGGCGTTCTGCGGCGAATAAAGTGGACAAGGAGACTGTACAAAATCTTATGGAAGGTGTTAAACGAAAGACCCGGCAATTCGAATTCGGCAAAAGGGAAGCTAAGCTGAATATTTTTTTTGTATACAGAATTTACTGACAAAGAAAAAGAATTTGACTTATTAATAAAAACTTTGATCGACTCACACATATTACTGTTTGCCCAAATTTTGATCGGAACACCCTCTTCCCCCCTATGTCCTACGTCCAAAAGAAAATTGTATTGTTTCTTTTTTGCTAAGTTTCGCGTGTGTGCGTGACGTGGTGCAGTGTATTATTTCATGAGTGTGATCTTGGAGGCCGATGATGTCACGTATACTGCCGGAAGTAAGTTTAAAGACATACGGTAACTGAGCAAATTTTAAATTTCTTATAGTTAATCTCTTGAAATCTTGAAAATATAATATGTGAAAAAGTAAGCATAGCTGTGAAAAATTATATTTGCATTTTTAATAATGTTGCCATTCCTAGAAACTGTTTCTATTCGATTGTGGGCCATATGCCGGCTTGTCCCTGGAACGGCCAAGCGGCTTTCAAATATGTTCATGGCCACTTGGGGCTCCACTGAAACCTGTTACAGAATGGCCGTTCGGGAGACAAGTCAGCAAATGGCCCACAATAGATAAGAAATAGTTTCTAGGAATTATTCCAAAGATTTTGACATCCAATCCCGGAAATTTAATTGATATTCCCAAAAAAATTCTCCCTTTCGGACCACAGCCACAAAGACCCGAATTTCCGGAAACCAGAGGAATCGAATAAATTTTGACAACTGTTTTGTGTCAATGTGTTGCTTGCCTTGTAAACCAACGAAAATCTTCATTGAAAGTTAATGTTTTACTTCAAGCGGAACAATGCAAGGTCTTGCGGAAGAAAAGCGAAAATCGATTGTGACCAAGTACTGCACTGAAAAGGGATTGTCACTAAAAAAATTAGCAAAAGAAGAAGATGTTAGTGTCTGAGCGATCCAAAGTGCGATCAACGCAACACATTGAAGGACTTACCCGGCTGTGGTAGAAAAACAGGTGCGTCAAACCCAAATTTGGACACACAAATTTGCAAATTTTTTAAAGGAAAAAAGAAGATATCCATCAAGTATTGCGCAAAAAAGTGTGGAACGACGATTGGAATGGCCCACTGCGCAAAGGAGCGAAATGCCCTGAAGACGTACCGGGAACAAAAATGTCCGAAACGCAGCCAAATTCAGGCGGATTCCGTGAAAACTCGAGCTCGGAAGCTGTACGACGACGTTTTGAGCAAAAATGACATGTGCATTATAATGTATGACGAGACGTACGTTAAATTGGACTAGAGGGCACTTCCAGTGGCACAGTTTTATATACCGTGAAGCGTGGAAGGAATGTCCATTCTGTCTTCCATATTCGGTATGAAATCGATACCTTTTTTTACTACCGCAAATATGATCGCCAAAATGTACCGGAAGGAATGCCTGCAAAAACGAATTCTGCCACTAATCCGAAAACACAAAGCTTCGACACTGTTTAGACCTAATTTGGCATCCTGTCACTACATGCGTGGCACCTTGAACTGGTATGAAGAGAACAATGTCCATTTTATGGAAGAGGCGATGAATCCTCCAAATTGTCCGCAAATAAGGCCCATTGAGAAATTTTGGGCTTTGATGAAAGGAAAGCTACAGAAGAAGGCTAGAGGAGCAGATGCATCATCAAATTCAAACAAGACTGGGTAAACGTAAGCAAAACCATCGACGGAACGGTTGTGCAAAACCTCACGAGGAACATCAAGAAGAAGCTGCGAGAGCTGGCCAGATCTATGAAAAATTTAGTTAATACTGATGTTATGGGTTTTTTTGATTGTCAATAAACAATGTAAATGAATTTGAGTTGCAAAATATATAAAAAAATATTTAAATAAAGCATTTTTTAGGTGTACTCATAAATAGCGATACAGTCCTTAGACTATCAGAACATCGAGAACCGGAGGAATCCTTGAGTTGTATGATAATTCTCTGCAAGTAAAACAAAATCCGTTAACTGCCAAAAATTTCTCTGAAAGGCAAAGGCAAAATAGTTGCCTAAACGCCCCATCATCATATTCACATTCAGCAGTGAGCTGATAATATGCTGCAAGTTGAATAAATCCACTATTCCCAAAATCCAAATGTCGCATAATACACCGCGCGACAGCCTAGAGCTGAACAAACACTGCATGCCTGCTATCTAGACACCTAGAACACAAATTTGTGTTTACTAAAGGCCTCTCCGACAAATGTAATGAGATTTGGGCCCGGCGAAATAGCGCCACAATCACGTAGAAATCACAGCTAAAGAACGACACTCATGGGGCTCGTAGCGAATGAAGTGTAAAGATCCGGATAAAATTTTATTTATATCTCTGTACAGCCGGGAAACTTCCATTCGGCACCCAATTCGATATTATGGCTTGTCATTTTCATATGTACATCGATAGTTTCTGCTATCGAGTAAATCGGCATCGACACCGCACTCCAGCCGCCCGAGAATGGGTACGCGTGTTATCTGAATTCTATAGCAGCAGGGGACGAATTTTCTGATTCATTTCTTTTGTGTGTGCAAGTTTTCGTTGGGAATTCCTGTTCAGCGTGTTCCATTGAAGCAGTTGTTCCGTTGCGTACCGTAGGTCGGCAGAAGCCATTTGACACAGATTCCAACATTTTCTCGCTTTTTCCGTTTCTGGAATTGTTCAACCCGAACAAGTCATCTCCGATGAGAATAAATTTACATAACAATTACACTGTGTTTTCCATACAGCTTTCGCAATGCCTTTTCCCTATTCGATTTCAAAGCAAGGGATTGCCGCGACGCCTCGCCGATTACACTATGCAGTCGTTTCTGTTGAATACCCTGATGTGCAGAGTTCTGTGACAGAAGCGCAAATTAGAAATGGAGATCGTTCTAATACTTGCGCTAAAGTTTTCGGAAATGAAATGAAACCTCACCAGAGAGAGAGCACCGAATATTTCGAAGAGAAACTACCCTAGAAGAGGGGCATGTAGTGCATGGCCAGAAGTTTGGCAACATCATTGTAGCTACAAGTCGTTTGTGGCAAAGGCTAAGGTACATTATGCTCCAGTTAGGAAGGACTGGAGATTGTATAAGTCACAAGTACCGTGAAACGAGGGCAGATTGAGATTGATTAGAATTACGTTGACCGATGATATCTTTTTTCCAATTTTCAATCTACAATGTTTGTCTTAAATAAATGAAACAGTTGGTTTAAATTCGGATAATTTAAGTATTACAACAACTCTTGTGACCAATCCACCCTTGGATTACGGTTCCTTAACCGTATCGGGATGAATTTGTAGAGTCAGCGTGGGACTCTTTCGTTTGGTGCTTATACCACGGATGATGGTGCATAAATTGGCAGATTATGCATGGAATAAATAATTATCTTGTGGAAGCGAACGAATGAGCCAACATGCCTTTGGGAAGCTGATGGGAGCGGCTTGCTGTATAAGTGAATCAGCCTGTCAGCTGAACCATGCGTTCTGCAGCGGTGGAACATTTCAACTGCAACTGACAGTTTTATGGCGAATATAACATGATCAGCAGATGATGTGCGCCAATTACCCACTTTTAGCAAATACGTGAGAAGCCTCTCTGATGGATGATTTCGACTGATTGCTTTGTTATTCCTACAATTGAATTGTTACAACATAGGGACAAGAGGTGATTGTTATTTGACGTCGTCAAAAACAAGAACAGACCATAGCCATACCTCGAATATAGAATAAATGTATATTTTCGGATCTGGAATGTACATAAAAAAGAACATAGGGTACATGTTCCTGTAGAAATTTCATCGCCTTACAATGCATATTACTCAAAAACAAACAATTAACGTTGGAGAGGTTTATTTTTTTTTAATTATTTATTTTCCGTCGGCCTATTTTCTCACATGATGACAATCAACGACGCAAGGGAGACGACTCAACCACCTAGACCCTACCTTACGACTCATTACTATGAACCGGGACCAACGGCTTTACTTCCCTTCGGAAGGAAGACGTCACCAAGATGTTTTCGCCTCAGAAAAACCACCGCCGTCGACTGGGATTGAACCCAGACCCACTGGGGTGCCAGTAGCAGTCACGCTTACAACTACACCACCGACGCTGGCTTTGGAAAGGTTTATGGTATTTGTAATTATTATATAACGTAAGAAAAAATACTCAAAGGAATAAAACCAATTTTCCAATTTGCTGCCACGTAGGATGCAAAGAGAAACAATGAGGCTAACGTGCCTTCCCTTAGCTCAGTTGGTTAAGGTGCAGCTTGCAAACCCATGCTGGGGGTGGCTGTGGTGTATTTCAGCTCTTATCTTGGGATGTTTCGTTACGATAATTTTTGAAGGTCTGGGCATAGGGTGCAAACATAAAAAAATACATTTTCTTTACAGCGTGTTTAAAAACAATGAAAATACACGATATTCTTGTCTGAGTCATTTTTTATTGAAACAAACCCAAGTAACAAATTTAGTTTTATTGCAGCCGTATAGCACTCATCCCGGTTTGGTGATAAAACTACATTCAAACCAACACCACCTCTAGGCATCTTTAAAGCCGAAATGTATAAAAAGTGGCCCTCTCTATAGATGGTTGTGAAATTAAATTAATAAAGATGTTGAAAATGTTCTAGTGAAAGATGCTATGACCACTTGAGTATTTTCATAAAAATTATTGGCTGCCATCAAAACCAGCATAAGGCCAAATGGCCACAGGTGTCAAACTTCACTATGATATCGAGGTTGGTTTTTGTTGCTCTGCTTTGTTCGATTCTCTGCTCTTCTGATTCATTTAACAGTAAATAACAGTAATTTTTTGTAGAAACAAAAATTGCCGATTTTTCATGGGTTTGACGAATCTACCCATGCAGTATCAATCATAATAACCCATGAGTCAGCAGACAACATTTGATAGCTCTATCAGTCGAACTCTAACCGTGATGGAAAAAAACAGTGAAGCAGAGAACGGCACCCGGTGCCACTTTGTGGCACTATTAGACAACAATCAGAGCATCGAAAGAAAGCCCGGTTCTGGACGGCTGACGACCCTCAACGACAAGAAACTCCACAGGATGCTGAAGAGAAAGACCGAGGGAAAAGTGGCTTTATTGCTGTGTAAAAGTACCTGGCAAATATAAACATACATGCCAGGAAGCGGAAGTCACGTCCACTGGTTTTGGAGCTGCAGGCAATGACGCAGCGGCAGCGGCTGAATTAGATGGCGTCGACCCACTACTTGAAGCGATCGTTGGAGGATATGGACCGGCTGAACATCGATGTGGTACCCATGTCGGCGAACCCACCGAACGTCCCTCAGCTGCTTCCCATCGAGAATTTCTGGGCCAACCTGAAGCGTAAGATTTACTCCAACAATTTTGTCGCGAAAACTGAGGAGGAACTGATAAATAAAACGAAGAAAGAACTCAAAACATTAGTGGCGAAAGCCACTTTAATAAAGATAAAAAAAAACTCAAAACATGCCTACACGTATGTTTTCGTCCGCCATGGCGAATGTTCCGGTTAACTGCGGGAAGGCCACTCACAAGGGCGTTGAATATTTTTTTTGCAAGTAATCTTAAATTATGTCCAGAAAAAAAAACAGTGTAGCGGGAAGTTTTGTTTGATAGCAAAATATCCAACACATATTTTGTTTTTTTTACAGCGTATCAAATGCGTATTTAATTTTATGGTTAATTTTGGCACGATAAAAAACAGAAAACAATGCGTCTCGAGATTATGCGAGTTCACATCAACTAACGTCTAGTCCGTGCACGGACTAGTCCGTGCTTCAACCTACCCCGCAGTGGGATGTTAGGCAAAAATGTCGTTGGTTCGAATACCACTGTACACATGCCCTTTTCGCTCAATTTCATAAAAACATCTGCTATATTTCCAAGCCTACCGCACACTAGCGGAACTATCAAAACTTTCTCTTCATATCTTTCATTCTAGCCAAAAAACATTGTTGTTCACTCTTGGTGCCTCATGGTGATGAGCGAACATCTCCTTCTACATCATAATCGTTACTCCTCGCACGGAGAATATATAACATAACAATTAATGTATCACAGTTTTGCAAAAAAGCCAATTAATCTTTGCAATGGCTACTATAAAACCATATGGTCACTTTCCTGAATGCCGATTTGCCGTTTTAAATGCTTTTTGCTAAAACGCTTTTTCAACTGACCATAATAAGATAATTTGAATAAGTCCTAAGACGGCATTTCAAAGCAGCATTTTACGAGTTCATAAAGTCGCGATGTATGACAAAGTAATAGTATTTGGATTTTGTTACAACTTTCATCCACCGTATCATGACGAACGATTTGCCTTGATATAGATAGATAATCGCGCTTATTCACCACTTACTCACGGCGATGTTATGCGATGCATCGCGACGATTGAGTGGTGAATAAGCGCAATTATCTATATCAAAACAAATCGCTTGTCGTGATGCGATGGATGGAAGTTGTAGCAAATTCCAAATGCCATCACTTTGTCATACATCACGTCACGGAAAACATTGTATGAGAAGAGCTATCGGCCAACGAGTGCATTTATTGGATAAACACGAGCAGCAACCCTGTAAAGAACTCTAGCAGACAAGGTTTTAAGATCGTTGTAAAGAAGCTGTGTAGGTTTTCATAAAGTTGACTAAAATTTAAAAGCTATTGGCACCTCTTACTGCCATAATAAAACTATATTGATTGCTAGTGGCTTTCATAAAACTGTAATAAGTCCAAATAAAGCTGGGTGTTTTTTAAAATGTTACTTGGGATGGTTATTGAAAACCTTTACGACATATTAGCTAAGCGCCACCCCCTCTTTGTGCTGCATAACGAGTTTGAGGTGTTTCTCATAAGAATCGCACGCGGGACGCACTTTGTCCATCGCATCTCTTCCCAGTGCTCACTTGAAGTGCGCTCTGCTTGGCCAGTATGTTTGATCATAGATAACAGTCCAGGGGATTAAGGTCCTGGGAGCTGGGAGGCCACACAGTCTTATCGAGAAAATCAGTAATATTCTCCCAACACCACGCTTGGATATTCGCCGTGTTGGCCGGTGCACCTTCTCTATTGAAAGACTCTCTGTTGAAAGACGTAATGACCCTTCCCGTAATGGTTTCGAAGTGCCGGGGCCACAAATTTGTCGAGAACCTCGGTCACTTTTTATGTGCGGAATGTTTATGTGGGACAGGAGAATGCTGGTCATTGTTGGCGCCCGCAGCTGATCAGTTTTGACAATGTAGCCATAGTAGCCTCTGTTACCCCGCGGACCTTGCGTTTCTGGTAGGGCTTGTACCTCAGGTCCTTCGTTATTATGGTGTGGGCAGTCCCGATCGACACATCCAGGTCAGCAGCGGTCTTCCGGTTCATTTTTGGGCGAACCCGCTCCCTCACCACAGCGGCCGCCCGGATCTTGCACGGTACTTGGCTGAACCCGTCTCCCGGTACTGACGGATGGTAGTGGAGTTGAAATTCACCCCGTGGAATTTCAACCGCCAAAATATGTCGCCAAGTCGCTCAACTCTCGCAAACCACTTTACTACGACGTCACAGTTCTTCTTTATCGTGCGCGGTAAACAAACAACAAATGACAGCAAGTCGTCACTGTGCACGTCGGTCAGCTTGTAAACAGCGTTGTCAATATTTGTTTTGAATAAACTGTAAGAATGTAAAAAATAACTGAACAAAACAGAAATCCTAAAAATAATAAAATACTGCATAATGAAAAACCATTTTTCAATCTATATGTTGCATGTACGATATATTATTACAATATATGGAATCGTACTGCAATGGTTTTAACTATAAATTCTTTACACTAACACAGATGGTTACTGTTTGCCATATCTTCATTTTAAGATTTCCTATGTTCTGGAATATATACCAACATTTTGATTTAAAACAGATCGAAAATAAAGCGAATGTAACCGGCCATTCATCATAATGATATTTGGCCTTTTACCATATGTCATACTAACATATGGTTAAAACTTTATAGGGTACAGTTATCAACTAGACTCTGCTTCATATAGTCAAGTTCGATATTTTTAAATTCGCGGAAGTCATTATCAGTTCGAAATGCTCGGAATCAAAGGCTAAATCAAAAAATGCTTCCCCTGCATCGCGTTCATAGGATCAATTATACTCATGTTACAATTAAATGAATTGCCAAAATTAAATCTTTCTCAAATCTGATAATGTTATATAAAACCAAAAGGACCTTTAAACCTTTCTTCGACGCTCAATCCTCGTTCTGTGTGTATCACACGAAGGTGAAAAGATTTTTTGTTTTCCCACTAATCATCACTAATCCCTTTAATTCAAATGACGCAATAGTGTGTGTAAATTAAACTTCAAAAAGCTTCAGGTGACAAATAGAGAAAGTTGATTTCGACATGGAGTTTTCATAACGGCCAATGTCGCAAACGTATACAATGGCTTCTTCCGCAAATTTATCGAAAATTATAACTTAATCATAGTAAATTCCCACGATGATTGTACAGAAGAAGAGTTCCCCTTTACAATAGAAAGGGTAGTTTGCTTGAGCGAGTTTGCATTTTCAAGAAATTTGCGGAAGAAGCCGTTGTTTACGTTTGCGACATTAGCCCTCATGAAAACTACATGTCAATTTAAAAACGCTAAAAATAACAGCAACGTTTCTGTGGGGATAGGAATCTTTACACATTTGAAAAAAATGTTAAACAATTTATGGGTAAAAACCAATCTCAGAGTTGTGTAAAAATAACTGTAAAATATTGGGCAAAAGTAACTGGATGATTTGAAGATTTAACTATTTGACTGGATCCCGGAAAAAACTGGAACAATCCAGATTTAACTGGAACATTGGCATCCCTGCCTGTATATGGGGCTAAATATGACGCCAATACCAATAGACAGAATGCACATGGTGCACCCCTACACCACGATGAAACGTTGTATTTATTCGAACTTATTGAAACGCATCCAAACGTAGCAGCTAAGTAAATTAAATTAACCTTGACTTAAAATCTTCTGACAAATTCGCAGAAACCTAAAACTGAGCACAAAGTTCTACGTGATGTTATATACACCGTGTCCAATATATTCTCATACACTTTTTCCTTGCATTGGTGTCGTGCAACTACTCAACATGCTTCACGTATGTGTTGGTGTAGTTTTGCACTATGTTTATACGGAGTTTCGGAACCTTCCAAGCAGAAACAACTCGAAAGAGCAAGTCTGCTTTTGTCACGGCACGGTGGGGAAGAATCTATCTGTTCCGACGAAAAGTTTATGTTAAAAGCAATTAGTGATTTATTTTCAATCAATACTAAGAATTATAATTTGAATTTATATTGAATGGAAATCAATTACAATAATTATTGTTTTTTTTTTTTTTGCTGGAAGGAGCGACATTAAAAGCCACAAAAATGATAAAGACATTTCCAAAAGATATGGACGTGGTCAGAAGCCACTGTCATTTCGCAATATTTGATAACTATTCTCAAAATAAAAAAAAATCATATAATCACTGGAAAATAGCTACTAGAATTTCCCTTGACTTTCATGTGATTCAGAAAGTGGAAAATGTTTTGCAAAATTAAGTGAATCGGATGTATCCATTGAAATGTAGATGATTATCCGAGCAAAGGCTTATATCAAATTAATTACAATTTCTTTTTCAGATTATCGTAGTTTGATCATTAAATATATTATCATTCAGGCTTATTAAACAGCCAAAATAACCGAAGAGATAACAAATATATATTCTTGGGATATCACAATATTTATTCGTTCTTTTATCTCTGAGTTCACTTTAATAACAAATACTGTGATGTGAACAAATTTCTTGATATAATTTAGAATTGTGTAACCAATCATATTAATTAAAAAATAACGGAAGTAGTGTTACTGGTAAAAAGCTAAATTTCATATAAAAAAACATGCTGGTATTTGACAGCATTGCTTCAGCATGCAGATAGTAATTAGTAACGTTCGTCAAAAATTGTCTTGAAAAGTTGATAACAGACAATAACATAACTAATCAATATTAATAATTTAATTTGTTATACGATAACAAGTGAGTTCGACATGACATCTAGAAAACCAAAACTTGCTTCTTATTTATTACCAGTTTGTTGTTTTACTTTGCTAGGGTAGTCAAGTAGAATTTATTTTTCTATGTGATACTCATGTAGAAGTCACATATTTTAAAGGGTGGAACGGCCAAAAATTGGTCGTATATGACACACTGATTAGTTAATGATAAAAATGATCAATCTCTATTTCTTGTTGATATTTATAGTCTGCAAAACGCAGAAAAATTATTTGATTAGGCTTCCGATTTTCAGAATGCGAACTGTCGGGCATTACGTTTCACACCTTCCATCTAGTTTTTCACCGCTGCTTTGCCCAGCTAATTTGATGCTGAACGCCTTGAACTGTGTTTCACTTCCTACTGTTTTTTTTAGGTCTCTTGAAGTTTTCCTTTACGATTGCCCAATATTTTTCAATTTGGCGCAATTTTGGCCAGTTTAAAAGCTCTCATCCTTGGGTACAATTTGCACACTATTGGCGGTATACCATTTCTGAGCCATTTTTCGGTGAGGGCAAGTAGCGAGGTCTGACCAAAACAGCACGGAACAACTGTGTTTTTCAACAAAGCGTTTTTGTAAGCATTCCTTTACATAAATATCTTAGTTCACAGTGCCTGTTGCCACGAAACTTTCGCTGCCACAGGTGCAAATCACCTGCCAAACCAAGCTTTTTTTTTCGAGAACTTTGACATTTTTTCTGCTTAAACTTTACTCGAACCTTTCCTTTACCGGTTGCCGTATAAAACTCTTAACCGGAGGGCTGCTTAAAATCAGCCTTGACGTATGTTTCATCGTCCATCACGACGCAATCAAACTTGATAAACAAAGGCGTGTATAACGTGCTCTTCCTTTGTGTTTTGCTGGCCGTTGTGTTTTGCTTATCATCTCGATTAGGTGTCACTGTAACCCTCTATGTTGACAGTCCGGCTCGTTTCTTTGCTCTTTGCACTGTTGTGTGGGACTTACCCAATTTGTTTCCGATATCTCTGATGGAAAGGTTGGGATTGCGTTTGGAAAAGCTGGCCATTATTTCTCCTGGTCACTGCGGCTTCCTGGTTTCGGTTTCCTCCTGATCCCGGCTTTCTGGCAGTCGTCAGACGTTTTCGAACATTTTTATAACCCAAGTCGTCGTGGGAATAATTTGGATTTTGCTTATGCGCGTGCACAATTTTGATACGCTGCTCGTCTTGCATCGACGCGAGTTTGACAACTGAATAGAAAATGGCAAACATTAAAAAGATCCAATATTTCGTATGCATACCCCTACAAAATGAGGGATGTTCGAGTTTTTTAAATGCACGAATAAAAAACTACGTAATATTTAGGTTGACCAAGTTATGGCCGTTCCATCCTTCAGTATTGGAAAATATCTTCAAAATTCTTCTTTCCAGTAGTAGCTAAATGAAATATTTTTTTAGAGTGGTTCTTTTTTATGCCTGTATCCTAATGTTAACTCTTGTAACTCAGCACTTGTGTACTGGTTTAATCGTTTCAAACCGTTTGTTTCAAAATGCGTAGACTTTCAGTGAACAACATCCAAATATTTTGCTCGGATGGTCTACAAAACCCGGAATGTCACCTAGGTAGTTGACAAAAATGGAAGGAGTAAGTAAGAAAGCATACAAATTTAAATTTGTCGGAAGTATGGCTACGCAAAAGTGAGTAAAGATATTTGAGAATTGACAAGTTGACAATTAGTAAAGATCGATCGGATTCAATCCGATGTTGACTATTTGTCATCTGTCACTACGAGCTATCTTTACTCACTTTTGAGTAGCCATACTTCCGACGAATTTGTGTCTATAGTACTCAATGTTGGGTTGTTTAGAAATGGCGTATAGTAAAGGCATTCGAACACAAGAAGGAGGTTTCGAGTGGAAGGTGTCCAAAAAAGTTGACAGATTGTAGTCCAATGTTCATCGTTCCTATAAGAAGCAGAAGCAACTAAAAACGAGTCCAATACAAAAAGTATTGATCAGACTCAGAGTACGAAAGTAGTGCAAAACGATGCTTGCTGGGAATTCAAACTGTATGATCATAGATGGTGAAACCTACATGAAACTCGACTAATAATCCTTGCCGGGCGTAAAGTTAAATACTATGTTGTTTAAGAAGGAAATAATTTCTCATCACCATGACGCTCCCCAGGAGTGGACACCAATTTTGCTAGCCTCCTGGTGCCTCAGGGTGATGAGCAATTATTTCCTTCTTAATCAACATCATCATAGATTGTTACTCCGCGTATGGGAGAATACCAAAATTACAATCATAATGTTAAATATGACTAAAATATATACTGGCACTAATTAATGAGCATTTAGCAGTGAACATTCACAAAATAACCACTACATTATTAAACACAGTGCCACCGAAAATATAACAATTCGCACTAGAAAAACTTAAAATAGCAATAAAAAATTGATAATTCACTTTCAATAATTCAAAAGTGACCGGTAAAACTTACAAAAAAAGCAATGGAAATTAGTATAAACGCAATAATAAGCTGATAGTTTTCCGTCATAATAATAAGTTCTAGCGGTAAACATGTGACAAAAGTCTTCAAATTTTTCAAATCTTTCCAATTGAAACCAAAAAAAATCTTTTAATTTTTTTTCTAATGTTTTGATTATTAATTGCGATTTTGTGGAAAGAGTTGAAGTGTTTGAAGACTTTTGTCACATGTTTACCGCTAGAACTTATTATTATGACGGAAAACTATCAGCTTATTATTGCGTTTATACTAATTTCCATTGCTTTTTTTGAAAGTTTTACCGATCACTTTTGAATTATTGAAAGTGAATTATCAATTTTTTATTGCTATTTTAAGTTTTTCTAGTGCGAATTGTTATTTTTTTGTGGGCACAGTGTTTAATAATTAAGTGGAAATTTCACATATTTTTATTGCTATTTTTTCCATTTTTTTTGATGTTTTATTACCCTGCCGTTAAATATTGTGGCCGAGACAGCAAGAATTATCCGGGATTGCGTTTTTTGCGTTTTTCAATTGAAGATATTACAAAATCAAGATGGATAGAATTCTGTCGGCTGGATTCTAAGACAACCGAGATGAAATTCATTTCGCGAGTCTGTAGCGTAAACATTAGTTTTTTACAGGTATTTGATTATAATAGCAGTGCTATAATCTACTTGAATTAACGTTCTGTAGGTTTACTTTGAAAAGGCTTGTTTCCGCTACGATAATCATGCAAATAAAAAATGCCTTTCCATTAATTGATGCATCCTTGTTGCCTTCCGAGGGCTAGCTGCCATGAAGCGATGGAATGTTATGTATTCATTTATTTGTACAGGCTCAATAGAATCATCTTTACAGAGCCAAGTTTTCATGTATATATACATCAGTTATCTTAGAAGTAAGGTTAAGGGGGTAGAACGGATTACTCGTGGCCGTCTCGAGGTAAATAGGAATTACAATTTTATGGATGAGAAATTTGCGGTGGAAATTTTGAACAAAGCATTAGGAAGAATGGTTTTCTTATATCTAGATCTTCAAAATACAATTTTTTAACTGAACGTTTTCAATTTAGAAAAAAATCACTCACTCACTCACTCACTCCAATATTAATAATAATAATAATAATAATAATATTGGACTTTAATAAATTTCGTCCTCTCTACACTTCACTGGCGCTTCAAGATCACAACTACGTGAGCATTGTTGGAGTGGGGCCCGAATGAATGCCATCTGTAGACGAAGAAGATGAAGAGGGTTTTGATGCGCATCAAGAAGCCGTCGAGAACGAATCAGCTTCTTTTGATGAATAGCTCGAAGCAAAATCGGAACCAGTGAGTGAGGAAGGAACTCAATCTTATTTCAGAATTCAGAGCAACACTGTATTTAGAGGACAGGGAGATTCACTAAAATTGTTCTGCTTCAGTTCTGAATAATCATAATAATCCTCACATAAAACCTTCTCATAAAATTAATAATTAAAAATGTATATTATAAAAAATAATAATAATAATAATAATAATAAGAATAATAAGAATAAAAATAACAAAAACAAATATAACACAAAATAATAATATAAATACTAATTATAATGCTTATACATATATAAATCATCATAACAAAGCAAATTAAAATCAGTATTTAATTACTATCAATATGATGATTGTTATCATAACACAAATAACAATGAAAAATATATAATCAAGCTTACAAAAATAAAAACAATAAAAAAAAGTTCAAAACAAAAATCAATAAAATAAGTGTCACTATACGAAAACTTAAAATTATAAGTAAAAAAAGAACAATTATAATTTTTATTATTATTATTCTATGATTGTATATTATTGATTTTCTAATATTGATAGTTATAATTATTACTATACTTATTATGAAAATAAAAGTTATCAAAATAGTGATAATAATCTCAAAAATGAGAATGAAAAACATATGTGACAACAACAAAACCAATAATATGAGATATAATAATAATAATCGTAATCCTAACTATCATAACTTCTCTACAAATATAAGTTTCTATCATAATAATTATAATATTCTAAGCCAACATAAAAATTATAATTACAATTATTTTGATCACGTATTACAAATAAAGTGTTTTACTTTACTCTGTAAATTCTAACGTTAAATTAAAAACAATTATTATTATTTTCAGAATTGACTTCATAATTTTCATAATTTTCATCCAAATTTTTGTTGTCATCATTTTTTATATTTTGTTTGCGTAATTATTATAATAAAAACCATATTTAAAATTAATATCATAAAAAACCATAGTTGCATAATTGCTATAATAAACTTTAGTTATATGATTGTGACTTTTATAAAAATAAAGATTTTAATTAGGATTTTAATTCAAACTTTTATTCAAACAACGTTTATGATATCCCATTAATAATAGAAAAATGATCAAAATAATATTTATATAATAATAATATCATTATTTTCTTGATAATCTTTTTCATAATTAACAAACGAAATTAAAAAACATTAATTAAATTTAAAAACAGCATTAACATAACAATCAAAGCAATCATAAAATCATTATCGTAATAACCGTAATCAAATCAATTGAATATAGAACAAAATCATAAAATCATATTGACAAATAAAATGATGATTTAATTTTATCAATCATAATAATAATACAAATAATAATAATAATAATAATCAATACAATCGTTAAAATATTAACAAGAATAATTGTAATAATTATTATAATAGTAATAAAAATAGTAAAAAATATAAAAATCAGTACTATCATAATAGTATTGAACATCATTTTCCTACAAACATTATAATAAAAATATTCATTTTCATTATTATAGTTAATATAAATACTATAACAACCAAAATTCGCATGTGACAACAAAAGAATAAATAATAAAATAAAATAATACGCATATTTCAAATGATCATCCAATGATATTCATTGTAATCATAACAAAAAATTTACAATGCCATCACATAACTACAACATTAATATTCATCATAAAAAAATATTATGTCGATGGTTATCTTGGAAATCACTGAAAGAATTTTTACAATCATGATTATTAAAATAATAAGAATTGTATTCAAAATCATCATTAAAATCAACAAAACAATAAAAATTATCACAACTTTGTAATAATCCAAATATTCTGAACATCCAAAATATTCAAATAAAAATATATAATCCAATATAATCCAAATAATAATGGTTAAAACTACAATGATATTCAGAAAAAATGATCACGATCATAATCGTCATGATAATCGCTAATTTCAATAAATCTTGATCATACAATCAAATTCATCAATACCATAACAGTAAAATTTAATTGATTATAATGATAAAAATCATTAATTTTAATAATAACAATCATGACAGTATGAAAATTATTTTAACAAAAACGTAGAGCATGTTTGAAATAAACATTTTTGTTATCAGGTGTCTATGTCAAATCCAAAAATATTCACATTTATTTTTAATACGAATAATTTCAACACTGACGTAATTCTAGTTTTAACATAGAATACATATGAATCAAATTGAACTTGTATTTGTGGTCAGATCAAACAAAAGATAACGTTTGAATTGACCTAAATATATTTGCTTTGACGATAGTTTTCTTCGCGTGTAGTTTCGATAATATAACTTTTTTCTTTTAATTAAAATTTATAGTTTAAAATTTATTTCATCATCAAAATGAGTTTATTTTTACAAGTTATCACGTAATCTGTAAATTTAACAAGACCCTATGCAACATTTACATATTTTCTTCTCGTTTAGTTATGACTTTGGTACAAGAATAAATATCTCTTGGCATTATAAGATATGGTCTAATATATGAAAAAATATTCTTTAGACTCAACAGAATTGCAAATTTTCTTTCTTTTTAACAATCAAAACACGAAAAATTTTTAGTTCAAATTATTTTCAAGCAAGAAAATATTTTATATACAATATCAATACTTTTCATTGACTGGTATTTTATTCTCTTGGCTTCACTTGACAGTTTGTGACAGCTCGAATCTGGCTCCACTTGACAATCACATTTTTTGAGTCTGTTTCTCCCTCCCAGGACCATACTATAATGGCAGCTTGACAAATTCTGGCACAGGTCTCTTGTGTGCTTTGATTTCAACAAAATACGCTTGTGCAGGCTAAGGTACAAAAAAAAATAAACATCAACTTAACTTTTTGATTTGTTGTTCTTGTGGCTAGCAAGTAATTGAGTTTGGAGACTTCCAGTAAGGGCAGTGACACCTTTTATTTAATTAAGATGCAGATTAAAACAAGCTTTTTGAATGTTAATTCAGAGTTTTTTCTTTGCCAAAAAACCGTACGTTGCATCGAAAATTCCTCTCGTGAAATGTTCCATGACAAAATAAGCTTATACTATAACCTGTATTTTTTATTTTCAATTGACCATTTGATGGATACACGCTGGGCCAAAAAAATTGTTATTTCAAAATTGGGATACTTCTTGATATTTCTAAAAGTAATTAAACTTGTAGTATACTGATTTTCGATACAACTTTGCGATATTTTCAAAATATCGTAGAAGCAAACAGTGATGTGATTTAAATAGACATTTCACCTTAATAAAATTGTTTTTTTTTTTGATTAAAACTGATATCTACATATATTCAATATGTACATACCAAGATACCGATTTTTGTCCTCTACTGAATTATTCATATTCTAAAGGACTAAAAGTCATTACTACACAGAATTTATAATTAAACAAGATTGTAATTTCAAATTCGTTTTTCTATGTTTAAACACGATGCGACAGTGGTCCTGGTGAATGCTCTCCGACCACAAGGGACACATAACCTACTGACACAGTAAGCTCCGCTCAACACTGGCCTTATTTTCTATCCCCACCAACGCTTCTATCGTTGCTTCAGTTAGTTTTCCAACATCACCGCAGATTATGCGCCCTTGTGGCCCTCTGCGCTTTGTACCGTTCGATATTCCAATTTAGCAGAGTGGTAGAAAAGCACCTCATGACCTCACATACCCGTCCGTTCTTTGTTTGCATCAAAGTAGTCGTAATTAAGCGGATCTCACACGTTTCAATATCATTGAGGTAATGGAAGTCTAACCACTGTAAAATTTTGGCAGTGAAAATCTCTAAAACCTTAAAAATCGCTTTCGAACTTATGATGTTTTACCCATTTTTAGGGAAGTTTGAAAACAAAATATTCAATATCCTTATGCTTCAAACATTATCCGTGAGGTTCATATTTTCAGAAATACTTTAATATACAATTCATTTTATTTCTTACAATTACTTTTCCTAACAGCATACTGATCCGTGTGGGATGCACTTTAGCATATGGTGGAATTCGGCAAACCTCTTCTCAATTCGAAACAGCAAACGAAAATTGCACATGGTTCTTTTTTCTCCGCTTTGGTTCTTTCGAGCATGGCCACCCGGAGAGCAATCGTTTGGGGATTTAAGACAAATTTTCTAATTCTACTTTCGAAACAAGCACAGAAGCGAATTGCATGATGAAGCCTTTTGATATTACTTTTCTCAGCAGGATAAACGCTAAGCTCCTGGGTGCCATTAATGATTTTTTATGGAGTTAATCCATACCAATTTGGTGAGATTTTTTCTCATAACTTCAATCTACTTTAACTCAAACCTTCAAAAAATTGAGAAACGGATGATTGGATGATAACTTTTCTGTGGATGGCTTAGAGTGATTTTTTTTTGTTAAAATCAAAGATGTGAGCATTTGTTAAGATGCCCAGGCTACGCTCCAGCAATGACGTATTTTGCAATTTTGATCTTTGACTTCTTCTTTAAGCCTTAAGAGTCTGTCATAAAATTTTTAATCCGAATCGTTAATCGCACAACTTTGAAAACATGAAGTAGGATAAGCAGTGAATTTTGTGATGTTGTTCAAATCCATACTTTTGATTTTGCTGACTCAAGCGTAGGTCTAGAAGATGCTTTGAGCAACAGTGTAGAGACTTAGCTAATGCTTCGTTTAAAACATTAGTTGAGTAATTTTCATTTTATTTGTAACATTGCTGAGTAAAGTTTATGCTCATTACTCAACTCGTTAGCTTTTTTTTTTATTCTTAATGCTGTTCCCGAGTATGATAAATATCCGGTCTCAATTATTGTTTTGATAAGTTCGGTCATTTTGTATGGAGTTTATGAAAATCAATTATCGTTTGAAGAAAACGCTTGTTAACTAAAGGTTAAATAAATTCAGCCAAGGTAGCGGCTCTTTATTTATTAAAAAAAACCTCTACATTGAGGCAAAACTCACGAACAGGTTCACGTTTGCTTTTCTTGTGGCTCAAAAGAATCATATGTTTTTCATAGGACTTTAATATTTACATTAAGGTTACAGTTATAACATAACTAGTGCGATACTATTACCGAAATTGCAAAATCAACATTATCAAACGTAAATTTATAGAACTAATTTTATCGCAATGGTATCCTTTAAAGTATTCTAAAGAATTAAACGAAATTCTTAGGGATATAACAGGCTGGTCTTTTTTCGAAAACAAAAGCTCGAGTCATAGTAAATCTGGACGCACGGCTTAATACACCACCGCATCCCTGGCGGTTGGAACAGGCAATTTGACAGTTTCACGTTTGACAGGCAATTATTGATGTTTCATTGACGAAGAAATTGGTGAAAAGGTTTTTCTCGATTGATCGACGCATCTTGCAATTACGGATCATGGAACTTGAGAAAAGAAAATTCATAGTGAACAAACATCTAGAAAATCCTTCATGATCTGACTCAAAAATAGCAAGAGTGTAAAATTCCCAAAGTCAACGGTGTGTCTTGTAATCAAACGATACAAAATACTCTGAGTGCGGATAGAACACAGCGCATTTATCATAAAAGTGGCACTAGGGACAAAGAGCTGAGGAGAAAGGTGCTTTGGTACGTGAAAGGCAACTCAGGTGTCTCCATACGTGATTTGGCGAAAAAATACGATTCCAACTTCCGTGTGTAACATCCTTTCAAGAGAAGGATATAAGTCTCTTTGTGCCAGTAAAGGGTGATACGGTCAAAATTTGGTCAAGGGAAAACGCGTGTAAATCGGTGAAATCGTTTATTTCAAAAATCAAATTAAATTTCTTTTTCAAGTTCAATTAGTATAAAATTCAGGAAAAATATTCAGTTAGGCTTCCGCTTTTCCAAATCCGAATTGCCGGGCCTTACGCTTGACCCCTGCCATCAGATTTTGTACAGCCACCTTGTCCACCTTCTTCGCCACAGAAAGCCAGTTTGCCTTGAACTGCTGCTCGTCCTTAGCAGTTTTTTTGGTCTTCTTTAGGTTCCGCTTGACAATAGCCCAGTATTTCTCAATTGGGCGGAGCTCTGGCGTGTTGGGAGGGTTCTTGTCCTTGGGAACCACCTGCACGTTGTTGGCGGCGTACCACTCCATGGCCTTTTTACCGTAATGGCAAGATGCCAAATCCGGCCAAAACAGTACGGAACAACCGTGTTTCTTCAGGAAAGGCAGCAGACGTTTATTCAAACACTCTTTCACGTAAATTTCTTGGTTGACAGTCCCGGAAGCTATGAAAATGCTGCTTTTCAAGCCACAGGTACAGATGGCTTGCCAAACCAGATATTTCTTTGCGAACTTTGACAGTTTCGTGTGCTTGAAAATATCTGCTACCTTTCTCCTTCCTTTTGCCGTATAAAACTCCTGTCCCGGAAGCTGCTTGTAGTCGGCTTTGACGTAGGTTTCGTCGTCCATTACCACGCAGTCAAACTTCGTCAGCATCGTCGTGTACAGCCTCCGGGGTCGCACTTTGGCCGTCGTATTTTGTTTATCATCGCGATTTGGAGTCACTACCTTCTTGTAAGTCGATAGTCTGGCTCGTTTTTTGGCTCGATGCACGGTTGTAGACGATACACCCAGCTTATTTGCGGCATCTCGGAGAGATAGGTTAGGGTTTCGCTTGAAACTACCGGCACCTCTCTTTGTCGTCTCAGCGGCTTCCGGTTTTCGATTTCCCCCGATCCAGACTTCCTGGCTGTCGACAAACGTTCCCCAAATACTTTAATTACATTTGTAACGGTTGATTTGGCAACTTTTAGCGATTTTGCCAACTTTGCGTGCGAGTAGCTCGGATTTTCGCGATGCGCGAGCAAAATTTTGATACGCTGCTCTTCTTGCTTGGACGGCATTTTGACAACTGAAGAGTGAATTCCAAAATCAAAATAGGAGCAACATTCTACACACACACACCTTCAAAATGAGGGGTGTTGAGGTTTTTTAAATGCAAAATTAAAAGAAATAGTTGATATTGACCAAATTTTGACCGTATCGCCCTTTAAACATCCCAATCGCTCACTGAAACAAAATGTAGTGGCCAAAAAGCGAGCACGATCACTATATGAACGAGTTTTGACGAGATTTGATGGCAGTATTTTAACGAATGACGAAACATGTGTCAAAATGGATTATGAACAAATCCTGGCAACTGGTCGTGGAGATGTCCCTTTCAGGTATTAATTTGTTTTTGCTGAAAAGTTTGCTCGGTAACTAATGATTTGCAAAGGAGTCTGCAGTTGTGGCCTTAAAAACAATGTTTTCATCACATCTCATAATGACGTCGAAAGTTCACATTAAAGATGTCTGAAAATGCGGCAACACAAGACCAATGTTATGTTTTGGCCAGATCTAGCCAGCCACCACCTTTTTAAGGTATTAGAATGGTATGCTACAAACAATGTTAAGTTCGTCGCCAAAGAGATTAGTTCTCCGAATTGCCGTCAGTTCAGACCGGTTGAAAAATATTGGGCAATTGTCCGACTAAAACTTCGAGGATGCGGTAAAGAAGTGACAAATACACAACAAATGCGTTTAAGGTGGAATAAGTTCGCCGGTACAGTGTTACCAGCGTTTGAAAGCTGATTAAATATCCTTTTGTTTGACGTTTTGATCAACCGTGTATGTTGTTTAATTCTTGAGTTACGATGACATGAATGCGTTCAAATTTACTTTGGGTTGGGCTTTAAAACAAATCTAAAAGATCCAGTGGTAAAGAATTTCTCGTTGTTTTCGCTACGAGGATAGCGATGGTTACTTATGGCCTTCATGGTTGATAATCGTTCATTTCAAAAGCTACTTAAAAATTCACTTTATGTTATTTAAAATCCCGATAACTGAAACAATCGTTGGCTTTTGCGGTTTTTGTTTTGACGAAGGATCACATCTTTGTTTTTTATACAGGGGTAAAATTAAAAAATAAACCGCATTGCGACCGTCGCGAAAAGTGGTCAGGTTTTGAGCGTTTCGTTTCTCAATAGGTTTCCAAAATCTTTGCACCAATCCTTTGGAAATATTTTTCGCATCAATTTTAATAGCAAATACCATTGATTTCTAGACACTAACTATCGAAAAATTTATAAATGTTAAGCCTTGCCTCATAAAGTATATAAACCCCTCCAGGCATACGGGGTCATATGTGGCCCAAAAAGGAATCTGATTGTATAAAATCACAGACTGAATGAAAGTGTACCCTGTTTACGGCGAATTTGTTCCAAATCAGTCCTTCTATCTGAAAACTATGAAGAACATATGAGTTTAAAGCCAAATGGACAATTAGAACATTCTGAATATGACGAAGTTCAGAAAAAATACCTTATCAATAGCGTTGTTTTCATTTTGGTACATATGCATTCGCATTATTAAATTCTCGATCATAAACGTCAATTATGTTTTTATTTTTCTGAGATGCTTTAGGTTATCCAAAATGTACTTGAGTCCAGAACTGAAAATCTGCAGTACTAACTATAGCTTTTTGGGCTACACAAAATTACGCTACGTGTTCAACCAACTTCAGTAAATGTTTTGAAACGTAAGAAAAAATAGGTAATCTGGAATGATCAAAGTCATCCAAATTGTCCTTGAATTCAAAACATCAGATCTAAAGTTCTAACAGTAGAATTTTGGAGTATGGAGAGAAAATATGTTGTTAATAAACAATATTCATTGAACGTGACATTCCAAATGTGGAGGATGGCAACATACAAGAGGTATACACGTGACGTATAATACGTACACATCTTGTGAACTTCTAGGTAAAGGTTTCTATTGTCCATAAGGTCAAAATGTAAAATCTACAGTTGTAACAGTCGCTTTTTTTGGCAAATGAAAGGTGACTAACATATTCAAACATGTTCAATGAAGTTTCTGGAAAGTTAACATTTTATTATTTTGTAACTTTGTGGTCCAAACTGTCCAGTAATCTGGAACCTAAAATTTTGTTTAGTAAAAGTACCTTTTGGGCTATAAAAAGAAACGTTACAGATTCAACCAGGTTCAGTGAAAAATTTCGGACGTAAATATAAGAAGATAATCTTGTGATGGTCATCCAAACTGTTCAGGAGCTCGTAACATAAGATTTACAGTTATAACGGTATTTTTTTTTGCAATACAAAATTACAATAAATATTCATACCTATTCAATCAATATTTTTAAAGCAATATGTCACATTCTACATCATCCAAACTCTCCTTGAGATTAAAACGTAGAACCTACAGTTGTAACAAAAACTTTCTGGGCTATTCAAAGCTTCGATGTGTATTGAAACACATTCATAGAATATCTTGGAAAGAACAACATAATTTTTGACATCATCTTTGGATGTTCTAGGTTACCCAAACTATCTTGAAGTTCAAAACTTAAAATCTACAGCCCTAACTGAAGATTTTTGTACTAAACAAAGTAATAATACATTAATTGTTATGTTATTTATTCTCCGTGCGAGGAGTAACGATTATGATGTAGAAGGAGATGTTCGCTCATCGCCATGAGGCACCAAGAGTGAACATTAATGTTTTTGGCTAGAATGAAAGATTTGAAGAGAAAGTTTTGATAGTTCCGCTAGTGTGCGGCAGGCTTGGAAATATGACAGATGTTTTTAGGAAAATTGAGCGAAAAGGGCATGTGTACAGTGGTACTCGAACCAACGACATTTTTGCCTAACATCCCACTGCGGGGTTGGTCGAAGCACGGACTAAGTCCGCCACTTCAACAGGCAGAAATGTCCGGTTGGAAGACGCTCATGTACCACTGTGGCTTGTACAGTTATTCTAGCGATCTATTGTGTGCACTCTGTTTACCGATGCGCACATGGGAGAGGAACTCTCTCCTTTTTTGGGTTTGTTTTGATTCGCACCGACTGACGATCACTAAAGTTTTTCTCGTCGTCTCCAACGTAGAACACCGTGAAGCGATGCGATACTGGTCCCCACCAGTATGGGTTAATGGGTGCCCCCATTATGGGATTTACATACTATAATTGTTATGTTTGAATTCTCCGTACGTGGTGTAATGGTTGATTCACAATTGATACGTTGCGGATGCGTTGACGTAACGCAAACGCATCCGCAACTAATCAATTGTGGGCTAGCTATAACGATTGTGATGTAGAAGAGGATGTTCAATCATCACCATGAGGCCCTAAAAGTGGACAATAGTGTTTGCTACATAAGAAAGATATGGTTCAAGTACTACTATATCCAAGCTCTTTGCTCAATTTTCAATATTTCTATTCAATTTTCACAACCTTCCGTACACTGACGTTACTATCAACACTTTCTCTTCATATCTTTCATTTCTAGCAAACATTACTGTCCGCTTTTTGGGCCGCATGGTGACGAGCGATCATCTCCTTCTACATCATAACTAGTATAATGTTTACATGTGCAAAATTTCGTCCCAATCTGTCAAGTGAAGTGAGATGGCGTCCAAGCAAGAATTACTTCGATCAAAAATTATGGGTGCGGTCGCGAAAAATCCAGGCCAGTCCCACAGGTGGATCACAAACAAGAAGGGAATCGATATTTCAACCATGTCCCGCATGATAAAACCTTTAATGATATCCAGATGACCGAGCGGCGAGCTGGCAGCGGAAGGAAAGTGAAGACGACCGATCCCGTGAACGTAAGGAAGGTGAGGGATTATTTCAAGTGTAATCCGAACCATTTGATTCGGGACGTGGCCAAGAAAGTCAATTCTTCCGTCTGGTTCGTTCAACAATGAGGGGGCCGGACTTCATGTCTTCATGGAAAGAAAGGCACCTAACCGAACCGATAAACATAATACGGTGGCCAAATCCCGTGCCAGTAAGCTGTACCGCGAGTGGATGGTGAAGCAAAAATGCATCGTAATGAACGACGAGACGTACATTAAAACGGATGCCAAACCCCCAGAGAAGTTCAGAAAACAGAAGGTCGGCAAATTTGCCAAGAAGTATTGGTATGGTAGACGATCTGTGGGTGTACCACCAAGAAGAATGCCTTTGGAAGCCCCTGCAGCCCTTCCGCCGGTTCCACGAAGATGAGACTATGTTTTGGCCGGATCTCGTGGCCGAGTTGAGAAAAATGTCAATCTTTCTGTGCGAAATGTGGCTCGCTAAGTTGTGAAGTCAAAATCATTCGTATAAAAAGTGAACCAGAGGCAAGGACTACAGGCGTACAAAGTGAAAAAGGTGCCCGAGCAAAATGTCCCTGCGACAAGTCGGGCCAAGGGGCTTTACACATTTTTTTGCAAACATTTTCTTGTATAATAATGGACGATGAAACATACGTACTCTAAGACTTAAAACAGCTTCCAGCTCTGGTTTTTGATACCGCAATGCAAAGTAACGCCGCTTCTGAGCATATTCGGACAAAGAAGGTGTCCAAATTCTCGAAGAAGTATTTGAATTGGCAGGCCGTATGTATTTGTAGTCGAAAATCTAAAAGTTTTGTCTCTAACGGAGCTATCAATAAGGATGTGTACGAAAAAGCAGTCTGCAAAAGCGGTTGCTCCTGTTTATCAGAAGCCATGACTCTCCAGCTCTGTTCTGGCCTGATTTGGCCTCTTGTCACTATAAGAAATCCGTCCTGGAATATGGTATAAGATGCGAGAGGTAAAATACGTGTCAAAAACAGCCAATCCAACAAACTGTCCAAAACTTCGTTCAAAAGATTATTATTGGGCTCTAGTTAAGCAGACACTCTTCGAAACTAAGAAGATAGCAAGTGGTACCGATGATTTCAAGAGAAGATGGAGAATCGTTGGCGGGTGTAACACAAAATGCTCGAGAATTTGACAGAAAGAAGGATTAAGATGTTAATCAACTGTTTCTAATGCAGATATAACTCTTTTATTGTGGATTAAACACAATCGGGTTTGTTGAATGATGTTACATTTTTTTTGCTGCTATTTTGGTGTCCGAAATTTAACGTGGGCAGGCTATAATAACAAATAGCTCAAAGGACATAAAACCCTAAAAAAATCATGACAATAGCACTTTGAAAAGGAGATGCAAAAAAAATAAAAAATCATGACAATAGCACTTTGAAAAGGAGATGCAAAAAAATTAAAGAAATAAAACTGATTATTTAAGATTTTTACTGATTTGTACAAATTTAAAACAAATTGACCTAATAAAATTTGACACTCAAATCACTGGGTTTATAATTCCCAATGATAATCGTATACTTGATCACTTCCAACGCCATTTAATGATAAAAACCTTCAGCGCGCTGCCGCAACCAACAGCTCAAGCTGTCATCATCGGTTACTTTGTGATGTGGGAGGGTAATTTTTTGTTGGTCTCCATAATTGTTATTGTTCATATGGTATTGGTATTGTATTTGGTTATTGTTCATATTTCTACAAGATGATCCAACTGTTTTGCTGATACTGTAGGAGGCATTTTCTTTGCCATCAGTTTCACAACGTTTCAAGTTTTGTTTCTGTCTTACTGTATTTCCTATGTTATCTAATGCACATATAGGGAACGCTAGATTTGGCAAAAAATAAAATGGGATATTTCTGGTAAATTAAAGCCAGATATCTAGCCTGTTGTATGAAAAATTGCAAAAATTGTAGTGTAACGCATAAAATATTGCATACAATTTCATTGTTTACGCCTCCTTTAGCTTGGAATGAAACGAGCGGAAATATTACGCGCCTATTAAAATTCATTATTTTTTCAGTGTAGGAGGAACCGAGTGCGATAGAGCTCACACAGGCAAAAGTGTGATTATCGACGAAGTTGAGTTCGAGGAGGTAGATGAGTTCGTGACGTCGGATACCTACTGCAGCAGAGAAATTCCGAGACGGATAATAACCGGAAGTGCTTACCTCGAGTCCGGTCGGTACAAGATGCAGAGGAGCACAGTGAAGTAAGACATAGGAAGTATAGGATACTCGGAAAACTAGGAGAAAGCATCCATAAACCGGGTTTCTTGGCGAAACATTGTGGCGCATGTGCGGTCCGGAAGGAACACTGGATCAACAAAAGTAAGTGTGCTTTCATTATAATTATTTCCAAGTTTCATTACAACCATCCAATCATCTGATGAGTAACCCCACTTTTAAGAGAAACTTGGCTGAAATTTCGGTAGAATGTGCTCAGCGCTAGGTAAACGATTCTTTTCATGGATGGATTTAATTTTAAATCAAGTGTTGTCAAGTATTCTTTCCATTCTTTCCCGAATACTTTGAGAGGGTAGTAATGTTGACACTCGTTCGAAAAACTAACATTCAGAGCGAAATCTTTAATGTACATCAATTTGAAAAGGTGTCGCGGTGCTTAAAAATTGCAATGTCGATAAATATTTGCTCCACTAGAAAAAACAAAGCTTCGGTCTCACCCTTAATTTGCTCTGATGGCCTCAATTGACTTTAACATGACAGAGTCCTTAGTTCATAACACCATGAATCAATTTACTCTGAGATGTTTCTACTGTAACACCAAGCATAAATTATGCATTCGCAACAAGAGAGCAATTTAAAGTCATTGTCAAAGGAGGAAATAAAAAAAAACCTGAAAGCATTATGTTCCACAAAGTATACCATTAGTGCTAGATACTAAACAGACAACTTCGTCTGACGTTGCCAGTTCTACCGGTTCCCGCGGGCTCCACTGGCGGATAGAAGGTAACTGATTTTTATTGTCGTCATTATTATTTCAGATAATGTTCCATTTCCTTTGTTTCACGAGAGACATCCTGCTTTGGAAAGCGCACAAGCACACACACACGCACAAACAAACACATTGTTGTCGACATTTTTCTGGGCAGACAGGAATAGTGATTACAATTCCACGCATTCTGCAGATAAACGCTTGAGGAATCGGGATAATGGCTTTCTTTCAATTACTCCATTTTTATTTTTCTTCAGAATAATAAGAAAAAAAATTCAAACTTTTTGAGCAACTTTACAATCCACATTTTGAGTGAATCTTTACTCTATTCTGAGTAATCCTTCATGACCGTGCAGTCTCGCCGTGCTGCAGTTCTACACCCGGGTTCGAGGTGGCGATGGATGAACAACTATAGTTAGATATCCCAAAGAAAAGCAAAAAAAAAGGAGAGACTCGTTGGTGCAATGCAGATACCATAATACAATAACTTACGACGGAATGTTCCAAGAAAATGTCGAACAAAGGAGTGAAAACTTTAGTTCAATAAAAAGGTGAAAGAGTAAAATGCTTTCCGCCCAGCAGCGAACTGAAGAAAGAGAGACTGGGTCGTTATCGTAAAGCGTGCAGTGGAAAAACAAACGCTAAGATATTTTCTTTTATTTGTGCCCGCTAAATATTTGATGCTGTTCTTCTCTTCCAATATACCGATTGCGACCTAGATTGCACATGCAAATGTTCACATCTACTCCTCGAATTGGCGCACTGTTCGGATGGACAGACGAAGCGAGAGTGGGCGGTTACAACGACTTTAGTATGCATCGAAATTACCATGAGAAACAAATGAAACTATTAAACGATGGGACCGCCGAACGCTCCTAAGGGAAAACTTTTAAAAGTTGTTCATTGTTTGGAATGATTTAACTGGTGGAATTGGTATGACGCAAACTGTCTGCAATAAAGGTGGTGTATATATGCTGTTGGGGAAATAAAAGTGGAACATAAAAGCTGTGAATCGAAAAAGTGTACGAATGATGACACAGTTATTTTCCCACAAATTGTCACGATGTGAGTAAAGATTGAGTAAAATCGGTTTTATGAGATGGTGATTATTTTTAACTGTGCTCAACGGCATTTATGACTTAGGCTTATAAAACAACTAAAAGAAACATTTTTGTTATGATTAATTCAGAGATTTCAGAATTAATTTGCAAAGTAACGAACGATAATCAGAGCAAGTTTTTCCATCAATGTGTTCTCATCGTGTTTTGATGATTACACCGCAAAATCTCGGAAGCCTTTCGACCAATTTTTGAAGTGTTTCAATTGGGAAATTGTCCCAATTTAGTTTTAAACTGTTGAACAACTGTTTTTCTCTGGTAAAGTGCTGGTCTTCACCTGCCGGTCGAACTCATTCTATAACAAGTGGCCGATCCATGATTTGCGCACACCTATCTCTTTCTTGTACCGTTGATAGTTGTACAATTGGAAGGTGCGCTTGGAATCATTATCTTGTTCCGTAACCGATCAAACGATTTCCAGAATGAAGCAATGGCACTTCGTCGAAAAATATTATTATTATGATCTTTTCGCATTATTCTGACCACTGTGCTGAGCTGAGCGGCTTTACGTGCCGCAAGGACTCAGTATGGATTCTTTGTCAAGACCTGAAGCTAAGAATCAGTTCCATCGTGGTCATATCACATCTCTTAGGTTTTCCACTGTATTCTCTTAGGTTTTCTACTGTGTTCCAACGTCCTATTAGGACCGCACCTGTGTCACGATATTTCTCCACAAAACACGTTTGAGGGCTGCTTGTCTCCTGTTCCTCGAATGTCCCACACTTCCAAGGTCTTACTCCACTTGGTTCAAACAGCTAGCTCACTGCACTACTTTAGCGACTTTGTGGATACTGTATTCGCCTTAAAGCTGAGCCAGCTCGTGGTTCATCCTTCTCCTCCATACGCCGTTTTCACATACACAGCTAAAAATGGTACTTAGCACGCGTCGTTCGAAAACTCCAGGTGCTTGCAGGTCCTCTTTGAGCATCGCCCACGGTATTTATCTACTCACTTTTTTGTATAGCTACCGTGTTCCACTTCAAATTGCATCACGGAAAAAACGCTGTAGAAAATAACCTAGTTGAGCGATTCTGTTCAAACTTTCAGAAAACTAAATATAACTCATTAGTAAGCTTTTGGCATGTTTAAGTCCACTCATTAGGTCCAGTACAACATCTGGCTGCAGCTTCCTCTGTACGGAAACTCACTTTTTCTTCATGTCTTCCTTAGATTTGACCTCCTTAGAATGCTTCCGTAGTGCCTGCTTCATAATAGCACAGTATTTGTCGATGGGCATTAGTGGCTGTGCGTTGAAGTGACGCGTGCGCTGGAGCAGACGCTTCTGTAGACACTCCTTGAGGTAGATCTCCCCGTTTACAGTCACGGTAGTCATGAACGGCATATTCCGTTTGTCACATGAGCAGATTGCTTGCCAAATCATGTGTTTTTTGGCCAACTTTGAATGTTTCTGCTTCCGTCCTCTGAATAATCAAACTTATACTGGGTGGTGAAAAACAGTAGTCCCGGAAGCTGCTGGAAGTCCACCTTGACGTAAGTCTCGTCATCCATAATGAGACTATGAGGCTTCGTCAGCATCTGGGTGTACAGTTTCTGGGCCCGTGACTCTCTCACCGTACTTTGCCGTTCGTCGCGATTTGGAGCCTTCTGCAATTTTTACGTACGTCCCTTCCGTTTCTTGGATCTCTGAACGAAAGACTTGGACAGATTGAACCTTTTGGCCACATCCCAGACCGAGGCAATAAGTTTCCGCTAAAATGCTTTCATGACACGCTTGTGATCTGGATCACTTATAGAACATCCATGCTGACCGATTTTTTCCTGTCGTTCGATACTCAGAGTTTCGTAGAAACGTTTAATCGTACGATTCACCGCTGACTGCACCATTCCGAGCTGTTTTCCGATGTCCCAATGAGAGAGTCGGGGATTTTGCAGGTGCTTGCGCAACTTCAATTAGCGACGTTGCTCTTCGGGTAACGCCATTTTTTTTAAATTACGAAAAACTGATAATACAAAAAAAAACACTCTAAACTACTTCTACCCAAATTTTCAAAGAAAATACCCAAGGGGTATCAGACATACATATACTTCACTCTTGCATTTTTATTTTGGGTGTACCAACACAATTCCACCTCTCCCGTGACAATTATGAAGGGCCGTGGAGTTCTCCGCATCTCTCTTGAATACGTGTCGGATTAAAATTCCTTGTTTATCCCGACCAATTGCAAGGACGTGGCCAGTTCTGGTGTGTTGGAAGGGGACACATCCTATATCCAAGGGGTAGGAATTGTTCATAAATCACTATCTAACAGCAACCGATAAAGGCGCGTCTTCATCTTAACAACAGTTCAGAGCTTGTACCACCTACGCTGTTGTCCGACTTGGTTTTTGCTATGCTATGTTGTGTGGTTTCCGCATTATTCTGTCGGTTTTGACTAGTTTTACAACACCATTTTATCTTAAATACCCTCCAGACCACAACAAAGTCACCACCATGTTTAATTGTTGGCGCAATAAAGAATTTACACAGTGAAAAGTAGTCGCCGAAAATGCCTTAAAATTGTCTTCTCCTTGCACGCATTAGCAAAAACGTACACATCTATATGAATATCAATGAATGTGTGCAATGGTCGTTTTTCCACAGCAACTTTTATTCTGTAAAATGGCGTCGAATCAAGAACGCGTACGTGAACTTATCTTGCGCAAAAAGGTGGAAACTTCGTAAGTCGCACGGCGATGTTGCAAAGTCGTTGAATATCGCAAAATCGACGGTTATTAAAGAGCCCAAAACCATTATTCTCGATTCGTTACGGAGAGGCCTTTCCCTGGTAAAAGAGTATAAGAATATCTCAGTCCGAGATATAGCCAAAAAAGTGAAAATGTCTCCATCGTTCGTCAAGAAAGTGAAGAAAAGTGCGGGTCTGAAGTCCTTCAAAGTGAAGTAAGTTTCACCAATCTGTAACAATACGCAGAACACGAGCGCAAAACCAAAAACGAGGAAATTATATGACACTAAAGACTGTATTCGATGAAATTTGGACACACGCAATTGTTCGTAACTTTTTAGCGTGTGGGTAAAAATTATTGAAATTTTAACTGAATGTTTTTCATTATGTTGTGTCGATTGTGTAATGAGTTTCGTGAAAATCGGTCGAGTGATTTCAGTGATGGCTTCGAATGAAGAAATAGTGCGCCAAAAAAATTTGGGCACTCACTTCGAAAACCCAATCGCTTCTCATCGATGGATCGGAAAACAGCTCGGAATCGAACATTCGACCGCATCTCATGTGATCAAAACGTTCAAGGACCGTAAGACAACCAAGCGGAAAATGGTAGTGGCAAAAAACGTGGCACATCAAATCCGGAGAAGGCCAGGATGGTATTGAACCAATTTAAACGTTATCCCAACCTTTCGATCAGGGATGTTGCGAAAAAGGCAAAAGTTTCAGTTTGTTTTGTGCAGAAAACAATGAAACGTTCTGGAACACATGTGTACAAGGTCCAGAAGGCACCGAACCGGAGTGATAAACAGATCTCGGTGGCCAAAACTTGTTCAAGAAAACTGTAGAGGGAGTGGCTCATAAAACCGTTCTGCATTGTGATGGACGATGAGACCTACATTAAAGCCGACACCAAACAAATGTCAGGACAGGAACACTACGTCGCCACCTCTAAGTTGGCCGTTCCGGAGAGTGTCCGGAAGAAGAAACTGTTGAAATTCGCCAAAAAATTCATTGTCTTTGGATGTGGCAAAATGAGTCAGCCCTTCGTCACCTCTGGGACCGTCAACGGACAAATCTACAAGGACGAATGCCTTAAAAAACGACATCTGCCCATCATGAGATCTCACGATGGCCCGACACTGATTTGGCCGAATTTGGCATCTTTCCGCTATGCCCGGCCCGCCTTAGACTGGTACAGAGATAATAATGTAGTTTTTGTACCAAAAGACGTCAACCCTCCAAACACTCCGGAACTTCGTCCAATTGAAAAATTTTGGGCAATCATGCAGGCAAAGCTCGTTAAAACTCCAAAACTGATAGAAAATGAACTTGAACTAAAGAAAGTGTGGTTAAAAGTAAGTAAGCAAGTCGGTCCTACCATTGCCCAAAATTTGATGAAAGGGGTCAAGGCAAAGGTGCGGGCATTTGGGTTGGGAGAAGAGGTTCAATAAACCAATGATGTCAAAACTTAACTATTTAGTAGTATTTTATTTCCAGAAAGTTTGAAAAGAATCGGGCTCAAGGAAAATTTTTGGTGACCTATTTTGTGTGTCGAAATTTCATCGAATACAGTTTTTATGATGAAGGACTGCTTGATAATGGACGACAAAACATAATGCAAATCTAATTTAACGTGGATTCCAGGACTAGAGTTTTATACATCGGTTCAAAAAACTAATTGTTGGTGAATATTTTCAGCAAAAAAAACTGCCAAAGTTTCCAGAGAAATGTATGGTATGACTGACAAAAATAAGCGACATTTTCATCAGAACTGGCACCATAAATGCATTGAAAATAAAATAACGAAGTCTAAGGTAGGACCAACGAATCTGAGAATCTCAAAACTTTTTAATTAATAATACTTCAGTTAGGCATGATGATGAATTAATGTACCAGAGACTAGACGAACGCTTCGAAGTTGGGTACAGGCGACTCGTAAGGTAGTTAGTGCTCTCAAGGACGTGGAGCAAGACAGGTAGTTGATACCCATTGTATCTTTATTATTAAAATTTATTTTTAATAGGCTTGAGTCGACCATCAGTTCAATCGGTTGAATCGGTTGTGTCGATACTTTGCTCCGCGATATTTTGTTACCGGGCGTAGTGTTTTGCCTATTGTTTCGGTTGCCTATTGTTCATTGCGCGAGAGATCGATTGAGGTACATAATTAATTGTGATCCAAATTATTCGTTGGCCATGGTCGTTGAACCTTCCTATCATAACAAATAAACCACTGTTCCATTTTGTAAGTGAATCCACCGGCATCCGTACTGTTGGTGTAGATCAGTCCAAAATGGCTCTCAGGCGTTGAGATGAATTGCCTTTTCCTAATAAAATACCACTATCATCACACTCTCTTTTTTAATACAAGGTTCGGGAAATTCTATTGGAGTGAACTAACGTTTGCATTAAAAGAAATAGACTTTTTTCGGATACTGATAAAAAAAAACCAGGACAGATAATTGTTCTTTACAAATTTCCCATGGAAGGTAATTATTTAAGCTTACTTGCAAAAAAAAGATTACGCCCTTGCGAGCAGCCTTCCAGCAGTTAACCAAAACATTCACCATAGCCGACGGAACCATGCGTGTAGGCCTCATCAGTTTTCGCGACAAAATTGTTGGAGTAGCTCTTACGCTTCAGGATGACCCACAAATTCTCGATGGGACGCAGCTTGGGGTCGTTGGGCGGGTTCGCCGACTTGTATACCACATCGATATTCAGCCGCTCCAACTCCTCCAACCATCGCTTCGAGTACTGAGCCGACGCAAGATCCTGCCATAAGACCGCGTCTTCGCCCTTATGGTATTTATTGATGAACGACGCAACTTCCGGCAGGCATTTCGTACTATAAATTTTCTCGTTCACGGCCAGCCCGGAGCGAAAGAAGAGCGGTTTTGACATCCCCTTCTCGTTGATTGTCAGCCACAGCGGCACCTTCTTGGGGAACTTGGTGTTTGAAATGAACTTCACCTCGGAGCTCACTTCCTTCGTGGGGGAAGTAAAATACGAAGTGCCCTGCCAGTCGTTGCCGTCCAGGGTGGGATAGGTCTCGTCGTTCATCATGAAAATCGAGTTGATCATCTTATTCAGCCGCTGCCACTGCGTCATTGTCTGCAGCTCCGAAATCAGTGGACGCGACTTCCGCTTCCTGACATGTATGTTCATGTTCGCCAGGTACCTTTTCACTGTTTGGCCGGTTGAGCCGACCTTCCAGCCAAGCGCACGCAGCAATGTAGCCACTTTTCCCTCGGTCGAAGAGAAAGCTCTTCGGCATCCTTTGGAGTTTTTTGTCGGTCAGGGTCGGCGGTCGTCCGGAAGCGAGCTTTTTCTCGATGCTCTGATTGTTGTCTAATAGTGCCAAGATGTTGTAGGAACGTCGGAACGGGTGTATCCGGCGTCCACAAAGTAACGCGCGATGTCCATTTTTGACGCGGCGGGTGCCGTTCTTTGCACGCGCACACTTCTGAACGGAATTGCTTCACTGTTTTTGCCATAACGGTTAGAGTTTGACTGATAGAGCAGTCAAATTTGGTATGCTATCTCATGAGTTACTATGATTTATGCTGCATGGGTAGTTTTGTCAGTGCGGATGAAGGTAAATCCATGAAAAATCAGCAATTGTTGTCCGTTTTTTAAGCAAACGTTAAAACAGAGGCCTGCACTTGGTCATCGTGCACTGTGTTAGAGAGTGGTCAGGGTCGACCTTTGAGAGAAGACCGACTTATGTTCCCACTAAAACGCGTTTTCTTGCTACACAATCGTTACCTTGGCTCCGTTGATCGCATTCCAAACACTTTCGTCACGACACATTCTATAGACGACGTTAAATGGGCTGGTTTCTACCCCATTGATGGCGAGCATCTCGCTTCGCATTGGTCCAAATCGTGGGTACTCAATTACCACGTGCTCTTGTGTCTCTTGGACGTCTGCCTACTCTTTACAAAAGGGTGACGCTGCGTGTTCGAATCGATGCAAGTTTTGCCTGAAGCAACCATGGCCAGACAGAAACTGCGAAAGATAGAAATTTACCTCTCCGTGCTTCCTTTTCATCCAGATTGAATAATCCGGTATGAGCATGTGCGTCCATCGATCGTTCAACCCCTTGTCCCATTCTCGTTGCCATTTAGTCATCGACTCCGCTCTTACCAGCTTTCGAACTCCTATGATATTTCTCCGCTGATAACATTCACTGTCCTCCGCGAGAGTGATGCCAATCGAGATCATTCCCACAATGACGCATACTGCTTCCAATTAAATAGTTTGGTAGGCACTCACGACTCACATGGCCATGAGCTTGAACGTACTGTTCAACTTCGACCGGTTTTGCTTGGTTTCCATCGCTGTGATCCAGGCTGAACATTCGTATCTAAGTATCGATGATGATACACTACCCAGTGGACGCCGCTTATTACTTCTCGGTCCGTAACTATTCGTCATGATTCTTGCAACCGAATTGATTGCCTTCGCCGCCTTTCCACAGGTATAATCTACGTGACTGTTGCAATTAAGCCGGTAGTCAATAATCACACAAAATACTGATAAATGGCTAGCCTTCCGATGACGATTTCTACTTGCAGTACCGCATTGCAGTTTCTGACCATCAGAACCTCTGTTTTGTGGTGGGCTATTTGCAGCTTTGTCCCCTGCATCCTGTTTTGAACTAAACCAATTGTTTTGGACGCCAGCATTTCCACTTCTTTCAGTGTTTTGCCTAACACCGATAATACGATGTCATCCACAAAGCCAACGATCACCACGCCTTTAGGAAGCTTCAGCGTCAGTACACTGTTGTACATGCCGTTTCAAAGTGTTGGGCTAAGGATGGAGCCTTGCGGAACTCCCGCCGTGATGTTCATCGATTTCCACCTCACGAAGGTCTCATAGATCAGCACCCGGTTCTGAAAGTAACTCTTCAGAATTCTGCACAGGCAATCATGGACCCTCATTCTGTGCAGCGACTCGGGCATAGTCTCCCAGCTAGCACTATTAAAGGCGTTCTTAACGTCGATTGTTACAACAGTGCAATAACGATCGTCTCCCCGTTTCTGTCTGGACCCCTTCACTGATGTCCGAATAGCATCCATCGTAGACTTCCCTTTCCAGAAACCGAATTGCATCCTCGATAACCCGTGCTCGCTTTCTGTAAATTTCGTCAAACTATTGAGGATGATCCTCTCCAGTAGTTTCCCGAGCGTATCCAACAGGCATATTTGCCTCTACGATGCTGGGTCCCCCAGAGACTTTCCTAACTTCGGCAGCAACACTAGTTTCTGTATTTTTCACCTGTCCGGGAAATGGCCTTCCTCTATACATTTCTATAGCACATTCCTGAACATTTCCGGGAATGCCTGAATCGCCACTTCAGAGCTACATTAGGGATTCCATCCAGTCCGGGTGCCTTGTTCACATTAGGCCCTTTAGCCACTGCCACGAGCTCCGCGTTCGAGACTTGCATATCCTCAACATTACTTCTTATTTCTCGTTGGCTCGTGCGTCAGGAAGAGCCCATCTACGATAACCTTCAGTTTTGCTGGACATAGCTCTGAAGCCATTGTTGAGCCTTTGACTTCTTCGCCATAACAATACGATAAGCGTCGCCCCAGGGGTTGACATCAGCGGCTCGGAAACTCTCCTTGTAGCAGTTCGTCTTGCTCAGTCTTATCTCTCGTTTTAATTCGGTACTGGCCTTTGGTTTGGCTCATCAGATGTGCCATAAAGCGGGCTAGACTACACTATGCGACTCTTTAGAATTAGAACAGGATCCACTGGCGTTAGTGTCCTGTTTTGAACTGCAACGAGTATGTTCAAAAAATTCATAAAGTCTCTATTTACAATAACGGCAAATTTTTCAAGGAACATGCACTTATTTAGCATCCTGAATCCAAATTGATAATCAAATTTTACGGTTAGTATTGTCTAATAGTTCATCTCATCATCTCGACAAAGAGAGTCTCTCATTGTTACTTAGGACCTAATGCATTGTTTTGCTTGATTTGTGCTAGAAACTATGTTGATGAATAAACTCAAATTTTTACAAGACACAAATTGTTTTCATCGTTAGACCGGGTACTTTTCAGCCGATGTGCTATTGAAAGAATTTCCAATTTCCACAAACATTAAATTCTGAAGCACGAAGACCCGTTATTTTTCGTTGATGAAATATATCTCATACTAATCTGATGTGTAATTCCAATTTCCCTTTTCAAATACATATTCATTCATTTACCCATCCAATCCCTATCCAAAGTTGAGGATTGCGGTTTGTATCTCCCCTACGCCAAAAAACTCGTTAACTTACAATTAGCCGGTGTAGGTATCACGTGTGGCAATTCATATGCATCGTGTAGATAAATTACACGGGAACGATTCAAATTTGCCCCAACCAAACATCAGACCGAGGTAATCTAATTTTGCTAATTAAATCTGGCGATTCTGTGATGTTTACTCTTCTGAAACATGTATCGAATTGTTTTCGCCCGATGAACAGATTTGATCTAGTTATATACGATTCCAGCAATCGCATCTAATTTTGGCCAATTAGGCCTCGTCGGATTGATTCCTTTGGAGGCTACAGGCATCAACGTTTATGGTTACTAAAACTGCAAGTGGATCAACTCCAAATAACCCGGTGTTGTTCTCCCCAGAGAATGCAATAATGGAATTACATGTCGAATCGGTACTCTCTGAATGATACACTTTACGACCAAGGCACAAGAGTGAAGAATCGAGTCATCCGTTATGGAAAAATCACTTTCGACGAAAGATTCGTGGGATCAATTTGTCAATAAATTGCCATGCTCTTCTTAACCCTCTCATAAATGGATACAACGCACAATCATTTCAACTAAATATATACGCCACCAAACTATCCCCAGTTAATTTATACCAAAGGCGACGTCTAGAACGACTGATCAAATCGGAAGCGTTTTTCCGCTTCAATTAGCATTATTACCGTATTCTTTCATCCGATTTCAATTTATATTCCCACCTAAAAAAGTGCCCACAGTATATCCGGCGTGAAACAGGAGAAGAGTAGTAGTATTCCATTTGACATCCGAGAAGCGAACGGAACCACTGAACCACACCACCTTGCGAACCTTGCCCTTCTCGGCGCGGGGATGAGAGAAAGGCGAACGAAAAGCACCTGCCTGCAACCATCACACTTGCAGCAACCCACTTGTGCTCCACACTCGAACGGAGGTGACGAAAGGGTGAGGGAGGTGACTTCCAAGGACAGCCGCCCCGGTGACGATGATGGGCTAGCCTGAATAAAACAAAGTATTGCCGCGTTGATCCCTTCAACTGTTGGTTGTGCGTCTTTCACTCTTTACTGACTGGGTGCCGCTTTGGTCGGTCTCTGGAAGGCTACAGAGACCGGTGATGATGCGATGGGACACCAAAACGGGAAATGAAATTGAATTTTAACCGGCAATGCGGAAATGGAACGTTACGATCCGACCGGGAATAAAAAGACCGATGAGTTGGATAGCTGTTTGTCCATGGAAGGGATCGATTTGAATTAGATTGCTAGTCACCTTTGCGAGTATTTGCTGGAAAATGAGTGAGGGTATAATTAATTCAATAAGTTGCGAAGATGGATGTGTATTATTTCCAGTGGCTATCAACTTAAATGCGAATAAAGGTTTATGGGATGTGCTGTCAGCCTAGCTCCTCGATTTGGTCTTTGTACAAAATATGTCCTTAGCTCTGCGATTATCGACAAAAATATGATGACATCATAATTACTATCTTATCAAGCACTTCAAAGTAAAACAATTGACCAAGGTTTTCGATTTTCTCAATTTTTCAGCCGCCATGACCTCTCTGGTTAAGCAGAATAGATTGTCTGCACCATTTAAAAAAGAACTAAATTTTAATTATTTTTTTACTTCGTACTGAAAATAGTCACACATTCTTGTGAAGTATTTTAATATAAAATTAACAGTCATTACACAGGAAAATTGAGCTTAATTCATTAGACTGTTTAATTTTGCTTTTAGTAAAAGAACAATGAGGATGAATTAGCTTATTGTTGATTATTAATTTAAAGGCCTACTTTAAACAAATCGTGAGAGTAAAAAGTAATAATTAATAGATAATAAGTCAAAATCATTGAAATATTTTTTTAACTAGTTCATTTATTTGGGAGGTTCAATAGCGTTAGCTTTACAGAGCCGATAATTAATTGATTTTTGTATAATATAATGACTTAATACTAGGATTAGTAGGACTTGGGCCGTTCACGGTGTTCTATTTAGGGTTATTATCAAAAATAATATTCCATCAAGTCGGTGAACGCCAGTTGGTTTGTTATACTATTCTATACCTCTGAAATTTTCAAAAAAAAATCCTTGGTCAAAATTTTGAGTTACGCCCTTTTAAGTCGTAAAAGCTAAAAAATCGAATGAAAATCAATATAACAACAATAAAAACACATTTATTATCAAAATGATGAACGCCAGTCTGTTCGTATTACCATTATTCACTTCTGGATTTTTGAGAAACTTTGAGGATGCAATTTGTTACTTACGCCATTTTGAAATTACCGTAATTGCAGAGTATTGTAAACAAATCGATATATCAATATATGGGTAAGTAACCGCCAAGAAACATAATTTTTGATAGAGGCACAGTGCATTTTTTAAACAGCTGTAACCAATTTAAAAGTAAGTCAATTCAGCTGAGATTTTTTCCACCATATGTCCAAGAATAACATCTCCAAGCTCAATCATACTAAAAAGATTGCTTAGCTGTGAATTCATCTTCAAAAGCTTTTTTCTAGTTCCAGGTTTAAACATTATTCCAGACCTCTTAAGACCCTTCATGACGCCTGTAAACAATTGTGTAAAAAGCTAGTTCATTTAACAATCATTATCTAGAGCTTTCCGCATGCTTAATGAATTTTCCGTTTAAACCTTATAAAGGTCATCGGAACACATTTTGGCTTTATTGCTTGAGACTGATACGAGTGATGTTTTTGGTTAAGAGACGGCTTACCTCGACGATTAGAGAGACGAATCTGATTGCCACCTAAGCACATCAAATCATCTTATCATTATTGATGTGAAGAACATATTAGTTGATGTCTATACCGGATGATGACGCTTCTTCAGTTAGAAAATAGGACACCGCAGCTTCTGCTGATTTTGACGGAGAATTTTTAGCCTTCAGAATTTTAGACAAATTTTCTGTTCGCTCAGAAGAGTTACATCCAGGCTTTTCACCTCGCTTAATTTCAGACAGGCAAACGTTGCAAATGCGAACCACTTTAGCCATATCAGAAACTTTCTTTCTGGGATGGCCTGGCTTCACCTTCTCCGGAACTACACCGGGTAATTTTTTTCCCAATTACAACTTTCGCAGCCCGGAAAATTTCCCAATTGCATATACCAGTAGACCTGGACAGCTGTGTAGAGTCATATATGTACTTGTACAAGTGCAAGATTACTTATTTTGAACCATTGTTTGTATTACACTTCACTCTGCACGATGTACATATAGATGACGGATAATACCACTGTCGATTGGATATATCGAGCAAATGATATTGACGAATGGCTTCTTTCACAGCAGTGGAAGTAGGTTTTACATTTTTGTAATTGGACAGGCATAGAATGCAAAAAAAAATTTCCGATTGGGTTCATGACTATAGGTCAGTATCGTGTTCGAAAGAAATTTATTTTTCTATCCCAAACCCATGTTAAATTCCGTTCACTGAAACGGAAAGGTAAAAAATCGAAAAGAAATTTCGGCAGCAGTATCCACCTGAAAAGAACGAAAAATAAAATTGGAATTTGTAAGGTTTCCACGGAAACTAATGGGAGCTGTCACTTCTACTTTCGGAAAAAGATTCCGCTCGATTGTTCCGTAAGTGAAGGAGACATTTCGTTCCATGTAGATCAATTGTGAAAATTTCGCTTGGTAATATTGAACAAAATTCCGTAACCTCTTTACTTTTTAGGTCGATACTGGCCTTATCCATTGTTTACTTTCAAAAAACAACCGTACTGTATTCGTTGTAAACACACCTTGTTAACAATGTTATAAATACCAATGCTTGCTAATGATTAATTTTTTTTATCATCTAATGTCGTTTTCGTTTTTGCGGTGTAGCTACACCAGAACTGCACCGTCGTACACCGAGAAAAAATCGAGTGTAGCTATCGGTTACACCATTGTTTACAAACCAATGATGTTGAGCTGTCAAAGACCGACGCTTGTTGGTGCTCTACACTTTTTGGTGTTACACCGCAAAAACGAAAACAACATAATAGTGTCTCAAACATAATTATGAAACGCGTATGTGTCATTTGTATCTTATGTGATATTGCATTAATTTTTTTCTCGAGTTTTGTAGCTAAGACCACAAAATGGCGTAAGTTCAAATTACGCCGAGCTTTTTTAAAATTCGTTTTAAGATGAAGAATGACAATACGAACAGACTGGCGTTCATCATTTTGATGATAAATGTGTTTTTATTGACGTTATATTGATTTTCATTCGATTTTTTAGGTTTTATGACTTGAAAAGGCGTAACTAAAAATTTAGCACAAGGATTTTCGAATGGTGGAATGGTAGAAAAAACCAACTGGCGTTTATCGCTATGATGATAAATGTGTTTTTCTATAATGTTATATTGATTATTATTCGATTTTTTTTCTTTTAAGGCTTAAAAAGGGCGTAACTCAAAATTTTGTCCAAGGATTTTTTTGAAAATTTGTCCAGAGGTATAGAACAGCATGATACACCAATTGAGGTTCACCGATTTGATGGTATATTATTTTTTATAGTAACGCTAAATAGAACACCGTGGCCGTTTACTCGCGGTTTACCCGAGGTTAAAATAGGTGACACTTTGTTTTGGGATGGGTTGGAAAGAGGAACATGTAAATAGGATTCTTTAGTCTCATAAGCTAGTTGTCGTCAGCACAATAACTTGGAGCGAAATGGTCAGGACTCCCTTTTGTATTCTACCGGTTGTGGTTACCATTGAGGGACAATGAGACTCCTCAGATGTCGGAACAAAACAAACACAAACTAATGAATAAAGAAAAACAAAACCACAAGCAGATTAGATTATTATACTAGACATTTGAAGAAACACATAAATCGATTCATAACATATGTAATATAAGTCCTGGGAAAAATTCAAAAGCATGGTACTTGAAATTAAACAATCGGATTTTAAAATGCTCTTCAGGATATTTTATTCTATTGATAAATTGTTGAAAAATATATTTACAGTACGCTCAATGGACCATTATCTTCGATTTTACAAAGTGTACGGCGAACATGTTGAATAAGATTCTGGACGGTGTATGTCTATTTCTTTCATCTACCGCTTGATTCGATTAACCAATTGTTGCTCATTGTTAGCTTCCCAGCCATTGTCGTACACCAGAACACTCAAAAAAATTTCAATTGGACGAGCCTGAGGCACTTTAGGTGGATTGTCCTTTTTCGGTACAAATGGTATGTTTTGCTCAGTTAGCCAATCTAATGTTTTTTTCGCGTAATGACACCTTGCAAGATCCGGCCAAATCATGATTTCGTCGTCAGCGTGATATTTGTTGATGAATTGCTTCAATTTCGGCAAGCATTGGCTGATATACACGTCAGAATTGACAGCTTTGGCCTTGTTTGGGCGTATCAAAGGCGCCGAGATACCCTTCGATGACATGGCTGCCCACACTAACACCTTTGGCTCATATTTCGATTTGCTGGCATATTTAACATCGTCTGGTGTTGTTTTAATGTTAGCAGTATAGAAACCATCGTTGCCACTCAATTCATGGTGCGAAAACGTGAAGTAAGATTCATCATCCAAAATTATGCACTTTCCATTTGCAAAATGCTCGCGACGAAGTGCACGGCAGCATTTTGGTATTTTTTCAAGTTGTTGCTGTGTTTATTTTGGTGCACGCTGACGTTTCCGATATGTTATGTTTTCTCAAAATCCGATGGACTGTCATGTTTGAAACCTGAAATTTTCGTGCTAATTTGCGTGTTGATTGGCCAACCTTGTTTTCAGCGCTTGACAGCGGTTTTTTCGTTGTTCTGGCACTCAATTTTGTTGGGCGACCACTTTTCTTTTTATTTCCGGTTCTTTACCATCACGACAATCTTTCAAAACACGGTATATTGTTGATTTTGATATTGGCTCGTCTTTGAACACGCTCAAAATTTCACTTGTTCCAAGCCGTCCAAAAAGGTTGGCGACTTGTGCTCGTAAATCCAGCTTGTACGACATTTTTAATGGAAACTACTGCGCAATTTGAGTTTGACAGTACAGTAGGAACACAGATGAACGTGACAAGTACATTGGTTGACATCTGTGTGTTTGTTAATGCTGTCAAATAAACGCCTGAAAGTATACCCAGGACTTATGTTACACATGTTATAGCACAGATCGCGAGATCCCAACACATCTCTTATAAGAGCATAAGGTTGTCTTCCTTTGGCCTCTAGGATATTCAATAGTTGCGTTCTGGTGGCGTTATTATCCGTGCATTACCAGACTGCGTGATCGATGTCATCATAACCGTTTCCACACCGGCAAAGATTGCTGTCCACGAGGTTAATTCTGAAGAGATGTGCATCTAACTGGTAGTGGTTGGACATAAGTCTACTCATTACACAAATGAAATCACAGCTAACGTGCAGATCCTTAAACCACGCCCTCGATGAAACAATAGGAATAATGGAATGTAACAGCCGTCCTAGATTTTCGGTGTCCGAATCGGTTTTCCAACTAGAAAGGGTACTCTGAAGTACTAAATGGTAAAATCGTGTGAAATTTGTCTATCAAACAAATCGTCTACCTGGGCTACAAAAACATTGAAATATATTACATTTAGTTTTCGTTAATTTTACCATTAAATTTAGTGTTGATTGAAGAAACCCGCATTAAGAATAAAATGACTTCAAAACAACGAAAAACCTCATCAAAACCGTTTATATAATAAATAGACGAGATGAGACTTAATAACATCCATGAAAAGTCCCAATATGGCGCCCATCGACCGATATTACACTGTGTCTTACAATAGGTGTCACCTTTTTTCAGTCTTGATTTATTTCAGCTGGGTAATTTTAAAAACGGCATTGATAATACCCGTTTTTAGTTTTCTTTTGACAGCTAATCGCTGAATATAAATAAGCGATTTCGTTTGTCTATATTTATCAGCTACCATGGAATTATATTTGCAAAAGCTTAGACCGTGCCAGATATTCAATAGCCTCAAGTAGTTCGGAGTGAGTAAGCGTTTTGTTTTTCATATCTTTAAAAGGTTCAAGGAAACTGGAAATATCCATATTCAACACAAAGGAGGTGCCAGACGAACTGCCAGAACGAATAAAAAAATCAAATGTGTGAGGGAGCGAATAAGACGTAATCCGGCCGTATCTGGCCGTTAATTGAGCAAACAATTCCAAATGTCCCCTACTTCAATGGTTGGGCTCCTCAAACACGATCTGGAATGCAAGTCGTACAATAAACAACCGGTTCACGGGTTGACGGAGCGTCAAAAGCAAGCCAGGGTCGAAAGAAGCAGAAATCTTTTGGTTCGGCACGGTGACTGCGAAATTTTATTTTCTCTACCTCCTTCAGGACAATCATAATTAACAAAATGATCGTGGTTAACATCGATACCTCTCACGCCAAAGTCACGAGTTCGAATCTCACCCCGGACAAGTGACGAAAATACCCAAAAAGGTATTTGAGTGACTACGACGGGAGATGAACCAGCCCAGGGTTGAAAATCTCGACAATAAAGAAAAAAAAAAACAAAATAATCGTGTGTACACTAAAAATAAAAAAAGCAAGATTGTAATGCAATTTTGCATGATTTTGTTTCATTTCTCGTAATGGATCGTATCTTGAAGAAATAATGCAACATTGGTCGTGGGCAAAAAAGCAACACATCAATACGCGTGGAAAAAATCAATGTGTGCTTGAGGTTGTGCAGTTGATTAGTAGTAGTAAATTCAATGGCTCACAAAAAAAAACAATCTTGATTCGCAACTGCGATTCAAACCGCAGCCGTTAGCGTGACGGCTCTTCATTGTAACCATCCAGCCACCATAACAAGTTGAAGTGATCGGAATAAAAACCCTACAGTTGCTTCGATTGTCGTGGCACTCAACGTTACAACAATGAAGCAAATGTCGATCGCACACACTTGCATGGCTTCGTTTATTTCAAAACACACATGGTGACTTGATGAGAGGTAGATGGGAGTGTGGTGGCGAGTGAAAATAAAAATAGAACACTTGACAGCGGAATAGCAACAGTGGTAAATGACGTAACGGCGTTCTGTGTCATTGTCTCACCCATATTGAGAAGTTGTTGACGGTTGAACAAAAAACCAACGGTTGCTGCGACTGTCGAAGCACTGAGCACACAGCGAAAACCGCTTGCACACACTTGCATGGCTTTATTTATACCATAAAAAGCTTTGTGGAACATGATGGGCAAAATTGCCTTTTCAGAATCATGCGGATTTCTCAAGATATGATTGCAAAAACTGCAATTGCATTTTTTGCTACAATTTCAACTTTAAGGTGTATGGCAAAAGTCTTGACAATATTTCAAGAGATAAAATAGCCGCAGTACACTATCAGAATGTGTCGAAAATCATGGCAAGGGGCGCCGTTTCACGAAAAGGAAAACTTCCTCTTCTATTCATAGAACCAAACGTAAAAATCAGCGCTGAATATTACGTCGAGCAGGTTTTGAAGAACGATCTGATTCCTCATGCTTCAACGCTGTATTGTTTCCAACAGGACTCAGCTTCAGCCCACAAGGCAAAGAAGCCACAAGCGTGGTGCGCGGAAAATTTGCCCGATTTGTTTCAACATATAGGCTCAACGAAAGGGCTTACTTTAGATCGATTCAAGAAATATTTGGTAGATATTTGGGACCAAATTCGTCAGTAATCATGTGTGGCAGCTGCGATGGGTTTACAAAGCGTTTGCGCAAAGTTATCAAGGAAAAGAGCAAGAGATTCGAATGGTTTTAATATGGGTTATATCTATAACATTTATCTTTCAAATGAAAAATAAATGCTATGATTGGGTGGATTTTTTTTGCTGTAATACCATTTTGTTTAAGTGACATCTATTGTGAGACACCCTGTTTATCTATATTCTTCTGGACTAAATTTTTTTCTGGACTCAATTCGCTGGCCGTATGCCGATTTCCTGGCTTTACACGAGTTTCATCTTATTGACTGCCCCGAGAGTTCTTAATTTTTAAACCACTTAATTTTGTATTTTGTGGACACCGAATGATAGTCACTTTTGAACGTAGAAGGACTCGAATGGACAATGTTTCGAGATTCCACAACCAAAGTTTTTTTACACGGGGGATACGTATCACTTTTACTATGAAACAGCGTAAAAAAGACTAAATAGAGTTGATCTATTCACATGCCTTTTCGTGCAATGCACAGTGGTCCTACATGGAACTACATGTGTCTGAATTGGATGCTTTGGAGCAAAATTTTTCTAAAAAGTTATTTTAATAATAAAAGTTGAAATAAAAACTAGTAGGGTTCTTATTTTCATGAAAATCGAAAATACAACTTTTTTGTTGCAGAATAAAAAAAGAAAAGTTATATATGAAAATAAAAAAAAGCGACTTTGAATAAATGTTTCCGTAGCTGGAGTGTTCGTCGAAAATAGAGACAGCAGTGATTTGATAGGACAATGGTGTTTTGATAGCCCAAATAACATAGCCAAACCCATCCAGTTTTACTAAGTTTTATTAAAGTTTTATGACATCCACTAGAAATCAATTTGGTTTTATTATGATACCAAAAGGTGCCAATAGGTTTCATATTTTAGTCAGGTTTATGAAAACCTACATAGCTTGCTTACAACGATCTTAAAACCATGTTTTCTCAAATTCCTTTTACTCCTATCAAAGGTTTTATTACGACTTTATGAACTCGTAAAATGCTGATCTGAAATGCCGTTTTAGGACTCATTCATATTATCTCATTATGGTCAGTTGGAAAAGCATTTTAGAACTATTTTGCTTCCAGTAAATGTATTAAACGGCAAATTGGCATTGAGGGAAGCCACTAAATGACCAAATAGTTTTCTAGTAGTCATTGCGAAGATAAGTTGGCTGTTTTGCAAAACAGTGATTTTTTCCAATCGCCATATAGAAATATAAAAAATAATTGAAATGTGGAAAAATAAATGCACTAAATATTAAATGTAATGAAAATAAAATGTGCTTCAAAGACAGTTTTGGCATTCTTCTAGAATACCCCATTGAATCCCATAAATGTTCAAGAAATTTCTGATTAATTTGTCGCACATGTTTGTTTAAATTTTGTTTTTGTTGTTGTAAATTCGCATAATTTCCGAGGCGCATTAATTTTCGGCTCTTATCGTACCTTAAATTTGAATCCGCATATGATTTGGAGCATGATAAGCTGTTGAAAACTAAATATTGTTTTGCATAATTTGCTATCAAACCAAATTTCCCGCAGCAGTAGACCTATTTTCTTAGATATTATTTACAAATCAGATTAAAAAATCCATACGAAAAGCGTGACAATTATTCCACTGAGACGTTCTAAACCCGAACTTCTGTTCCACCTCTTCAGAGGCTATGTTCGCAAGCATATGTTAACATGGACAAACAAGCAGCATTTCAATTAAACCGATGTTGGAAATTGAAGCTTTTTATTAACAAATCAATTTGCTTTGTCGGTGACCTGATTTAAATTTATGCAAATTTTCCGGCAGCAACCGTGGCCAGATTCCAATGCACATCTCTGGTACAGTACCGCATAATTTACCCGGAAGGCTACAGGAGAGGATTCCCCTAAAACGGTGGTGGTGCCAAAGAAGTGACACGCTGTTCATATTGTGCACTGCTATAGCTGATTGTCGTACCGTGATTCGACAGCCGGGGACGATCTATGAATTATTTAAGGTTTTCAATTTTACCTGAGGGATAGTAGATTGGAGGTGAATTTGAAATTGTCTGACCTAGCTGGAAATGTGCATAGCTGGACTGTACCACCGGGGGGTCATTGGGTGATTGTCTCTAATTAAAATGAGTATTAAACATCAACTGCATCGTCGGAAGTGATCAAAACCAGTTATTAGAACAAATGATTCGTTAGAGCTCGGGTTGAAATGCACTTCGATGGCTTTTTGGAGCTTGGCGAAGCATGAACACTGAATGTTGTGAGTCAAATTTAAATTGTCACTCATTATGACAGCAGTGACCGGCTTGGGAAGGGCCAATATTGACACAATAGTGAACTTGGTTGACGAATCGTTTTGATATCTGGAATGCCAGGATGGAACGGGTAGTTGTCGCCCATGTAAAAGATATGAGATTTCTTTCAACTAAGTACCTAACTAACTAAGTGGATATCTCGGCATTGTGGCATAATTTGTACTCGCACAACTATGTTTGGCAACAACTGATTACATTGAATTGAATGAGCAATAAGAGTGATTTATTTAAAAAAAACTGCATTTTCATTTTCACTTTCAAAACTTTTTGTTACACGAAGCAATTTGGGGAGTTTTAAGTGAAACGAATTTTGAATGGCGACCGCTCTGGCGCGATTGTGCCAATATAATATAATGCTTGTAGCATCTGAAAGGCAGATTTAGGGTTGATTTACTGCATATGCTAATGCTTATTGTTTACCTGGGCAGACGTCCAGGAGTGCCCTTAATGTGTAAGTTTCTGAAACTGCCATTTTAAAACTACAGCTTGTTTTTTGTGTTTTTGGTGAACCGTATGTTGATGGCGCACCCTGATTTGATTTGATAGGCGTTGACTGTCTGTCAATTTTAGTTTGGTGAAATCTAGGTGGCGCTGTTTTTCCAACGGTTTGCTTTTAAAAAAATACACAGAAAATTGAAAAAAAAAAAGTTCGAGGCAGGATGTCTGTTACTTTATATGTCAAAAGTTATCAGGAGACGTCTTCTTTGGAGGACAGGAAAAGGTCAGGTCATCCACATTCGGTACGGACACAGCAAAACATAAAAATAGTAAGGGAGCAAGTCTGACGCAAATGAGAACGTTCATTACGGAAAATGGCGTCAGACCGCGACATTTTCTACGGAACGGCTCACAATATCGCACGACGTGATCTTGAATTTGAAGCTTTTAAAAAACGTAAGGTTCATGGCGCTTCTGAACCATCCAAGCAGAAGACGTTGGATAAAGCAAAGGTGATACTATCGTGGCACACTGGTCATGCGTTCATTTTTTCTGATGAGTTACTGTTTGTCCCGGAGCATCACAACGCACAAAATGATCGGGTCTGGGCAGCAGCTAAGAAAAATATTCCTGCGCCCCAGAAAAACGTTCTTTGATTTCAAAGTTTCTGTGATGGTTTGAGGCACCATTTGCAAGAGAGGTAGGCGTTGTTTTTCTTCGATGAAGCAGTGAGAATTAACGCCGTGTTTTATAAAACGGAAGTTTTGGGGAAAATTGATACTCCCAACCTACGACAGCTGTATGATCCATGTGTATTTCAGCGTCCCAGCTCTCCGGATATGAATTTATTGGATTTTTTCGGTTGGTCTTACATGCTGCCCAAACTGGAGGACTACAAAATCTCGAATTTGGACCAGTTCAAGGTAGTAACCCAGATAATTTGGGAGGATATGCTCATGAAACCAGTGACAATTTTGAAAAACGTTTGAAGTTGGTAAAGAAAGTTAAAGGAGGAATCATTCTCATACTTGTCTTGTTATTGATCTACATAATTAGCACTTTCCATAAAATATATCAAGATATTCAAATTATAGTGTCTGCGTTTTTGCAACGCATTTTATAAGTGTGTCCGAATGTATGAATAACGGTGTACAGTTTGGTACCGGTATGCATGCCCATATTTGTGCAGAGAAAGTTCACTTCACCATGTCGCCTACCAGCCCACCCGGTTAATTCTGGGATTAGTCGCTGGGTCCATCGACCTTTGGTGGAGTTGTTCCATTCCTTTTGCCACTTAAACATGGATGCGGCTCTAGTGGTCTTCCGAATACCTCTTGTTCCACGTTGTTCGAAGCACTCTACGTCCTCTTTTATGACCATGCCTATTGGCATCATCCCCGCTAGGACGCAGACCGCGTCGCGTGATACCGTTCGGTATGCACTAACCACTCTTAGGCACATAAGCCTGTGCGTACTCTCTAGCATACTAAAGTAGCTCTTGGTACTCAAACCGGTGATCCATGCCGGCCTGCCGTAAATATGGGCAGGGCGACACTGGCCAGGAGTTTACGCTTACTCCCTTGCACCGCCGAGCTATTCGACATCATGCGGGATAATGTCGAAATAGCCATAGAGGCTTTCTTGCAGGCGTAATCGATGTGACTGATAAAGGACAGCTTATTGTCGATCATGACCCAAGATACCTCAAGAACCTCTTCGATTCTATTGTGAAGTTATTTGAACTGACGTCGCGAACTGATCGTTGCTAACACCGGACCCAAGATCGAACCTTGTGGGACACCTGTGGTGATCTGGACACGTTTCTGGCCTACCTCTGTGTTGTATACCAGTACGCGATTCTGGATGTCACTTCCAAGAATCTTGTACAGGTACAGGTCAAGGGTGGCAACTGCACAGTACTGTACTCCTCGCCTCTTGCGCTAGATTGGACGGTCCGTCTTGGTGACGGACAGAATGGCATCCACCGTCGACTTCCATTTGCGGTAGCCAAACTGATTATTAGACAGACCGTCTATACCCTCCGTGTATCTTGTCAGTCTGTTGAGGATTACTCTCTCGAGTATCATACCCGGTGTATCCAACAGACATATAGGTCTATATGCCGATGGATCTCCTAGTGGCTGCCCTGTCTTTGGTAGCAACACAAGGGTCTGAATTTTCCTGGCGTCCCGGAAGACGCCCTCATCCAGACACTTTTACATCACCACCCTGAACATTTCGGGATCCAGCAAGATAGCCGTCTTGGTAATTTTCAAAAGGCTCGACTAGTTTCTGGATTAAAATTTTAATAAAAATTTTCCTCTATGAACCCCTACAATGCCTTTTTGTTATTAGAATCAAACATTTTCATTTTGATACCATTAACCAAAGCATGAGCCAGAGAGGCGAAGCGAGACGTGAAAAAAATTGTCTTGTTATTTTTGCTCCGTTTTGATTTTATTTTTATTTGTATTTTACTTTAAATTTCGGTCGTGGTGTGCTCTCCAGAGTATGCTTCCATTGATAGTTACGGGAGTGCCAACCGACAACCATCATACTTTGTGCGTTGCCCCTACGTGGTCCTTGCTTCGATTGTGTGTGTCCTTTGCCCAATGCCCTATGATGTGGATCATTCGTTTCAATAAAATCTATCATGTGAAGATTTTCGACAATGTTTCGACGTTATCAACTGGACTTAATTCTGTGATTCTAGTCGGATTATGAAGAAATTGTACGATTAAACTATACCCGTGTCTTCAAACTTCAGCGGGAGGTTATGGGCATTACTCGATGCTAGTTGCCTGATCGGGCTTTTTGGATAGGACACGTAATGCAATGGAATTCAGCTAAGTACTTTTTACTTTTTGTATTTTGTAAAATCAGTTTTAGCTCCCGTAATACACTAAATACGTACAGAACATTGTTTGCTGGCTAAGGTGGCAGGTATAATTGATTTATTAAATACCTGGTTCACACTATACTTTGCAACGGTGGTTCTGGATGAACAGTTTTTGACGTAGGACTACGTCTTTGTTTTTAATACAGGGGTACATGTTGCGAGTACACAAATTTGGAGCGTCACGAAATATGCTTAGGTTTTGAACGTTAATAAATAACTCATTTCATGACCGATTTTCAAAATCTTTGCACCAATCTATCTGGAACATTTCTACGAACATACGATTTTTGAGAGTAAATTTACCAAGAGCACAGTCTTATTCCAACACAGACTTCATATTTAAGTAAGGAACGTCTCCTAGGCCGTCATGAATGTTATATAAGGGGTACACCTTCGCATTTTAATTCAGTCTTACGGCGGTCGTGAAGCTGTGCACAAATCTGCTGAAGGAACGTTGTTGGCAGCAACAAGCACCCTGGAAGGGTGCACTGACAAGCAGTCGTTACCAGAGAAGCTTTTGAGCAGTTGGCTGTTGGTGCTAATGCTCCCGTCAACCTCGCTGCTGAAGCCTACAAGTTGGCGGGTATAATCCACCCGTGACAAAGAGATAAAATCATTCACGTCACCTGCAGATGGTCTTGTGTTACGACGAGGAGCTGAACCAAGAAAACCAACCAAGCTCAATCGCGAACCATGTTTCTCCCCCGTCAAGTAAATCCGTCCTCTTCAGGACGACAATGATAATGAGGATAATGATCTGGGCGATGATATCATATCAACAGGATATGCTTTTATGGTGCATTCTAGCTCCATTATCTCGGAAGGCAATTAGCTCCAGCAGCAAGGTTCGGGAGGCACCACATCTACCGAGTGCTGAAACATTTTAACCCAAAGTGATAAGCGTTATGAGCAGCTTCGACAATGACATTTCCGAGCGGATTGAATGCGTAGCGGCTGATATAGAGTATCTTGATATCATATGCCATACATATTATTTTCAGTGAAAGCAAGATCTATGAATGTAGATTTCAAGACAGGCTAAAACAAATAATTAAAGTTGTACTGCGAACGTGTAGTGTATGGGAATTAGAACAATCAAGCGACCTAGATTGCACATTTCTGCGTAGTCCTACGTCACTTTTGCGCACAACCCCATTGGGCTGTACCTTATAGTTTTTTCTTTTCAAAAAAAAAGTAAAACAAGAAGGTGAGATCATTCCATAAGCAAAATGCCATTTTTTACTAAATACGACCAGAGCATCGTCCGCTGGCTATTGCCGCGGGTATTGTGGGTTTCCCAGGTACCCGGTTCCACCTTTAGTTGGTGACGGTGGCTCTTCTTGACCTTCTATTCCTGAGTTGTAAGTGTGAATAAGGGCGTCTATGTAATGCTTTGCTGTACCTGTTGTGGACTCCCAGTACCTCCCATTTTCCCAAAAGCTTTGAGAATAACTTGTGTTGCCTCAAAAGCTCTCCTTTTTATTGTATTGGCCTCCATAACAAAAAGGGCACCATTGCAGAGCATATGATTGATCAAATTATTCGCAGTTCTACTCGCCCAACGCCCCCGGTTGGGTGAGGGATAGAGGATGACACACACACACAAACATTAACCAAAGCATGAGCCAGAGCATGAAATTGGGTGAAGCACTAGTCTATTTTGCACTGCTCTGTGTATTTCGACAATACCTGCTCAGCAGTGAACAATTTTGAAGATTCATTGTGTGTGCACTAATATGTACAACAAATAAAGTTACTTGGTTTGAGTAATAACGGTGATTGAACGGTATTGGTGTACTGCCGAAGAACTTCTCTACTCTGATTTAAAACAAATTGGGTATTTTGATTCGTTTAATTAACACAAAGGGGCTATTCATAAACCACGTAGACTTTTCTAGGGGGAGGGGGGGGGTGGACCAATGTCTACGCTCCATACAAAAATTCAAAAAAATGTATGGAGAAAAGTCTATGATGGGAGAGGGGGGGGGTCTGAGATTTTTAAAAATGAGTCTACGTGGTTTATGAACAGGGCCAAACTGAAAATATCCCTTTGCATAACGACTCTTCCGGAAAGTATAAGCACACCTTATTTTAACGGTCACTTTGAATATAATGATATGTTTCAACATGTTTTGGCTGCGTCCTTTTGTTTGCACATTTCTGAATGACAAAGCATCAAAAAAGTGCTCAGTTTTGTGTTACCTATCAAAATGCGCGGTCTTATTCCGGAACAACGAAATAGTATCGTGCACAAATGGTGCACTGAGAGTGGAGAAAATTGGCCAAGGAAGATGGTGTAAGCGTCTGCGATTCGAAAATATAGAGAACATTGAACGTTTGAAGTTGCGCCGAAGAGTGGTCGGAAATCCAGTCCTGTTAGTCCGGATATCGATAAAAAGATCGGGGATGCATACAAGCGAAAACCAGTGACTTCCGTTCGGGATGTTGCGAAAAAACTAGGGACCTCGTCGAGTAACTTCATGCGTGCCAAAGAAAGACTTGGGCTAAAAACATACCGGAAGCAGAAAAAACCCAAAAGGAACCCAAAACAGACCGCGTCCGTGAAACCACGGGCCCGCAAACTCTAAGATTCGTTATTGTGTAGAAATTTTTGGTGTATAATAATGGACGATGAAACGTATGTGAAACTAATTTACAAAACGCTTCCCGAACCACAGTTCTATACTGTAAGCAAAGACAAAGACATCCCAGAAATGGAGCAGGCAATTATTACCGAAAAATTCGCTAAGAAGGTTATGGTTTGACAGGCAATATGCGAGTGTGGTAAAACATCTAGTCCGTACATCACAACGGAGACGATGAACACTCAGAAACACGTTAAGGAATGTCTCCAGAAGCGATTATTGCCGATAATCAGACAGCACGAAGGTCAAGTAGTGTTCTGGCCTGACTTGGCGTCATGTCATTACGCAAAGGACACTTTAGAATGGTACCAAAGTCAAAATGTATGTTTCGTGCCAAAAGACATGAATCCGCCGAACTGCCCGGAGGCACGGCCAATCGAGACTTTTTGGGCTTTAACCAAAGCAAAGCTTCGAAAATTTATAAAACAAGCGAACGACATCCAAAAATTTAAAAAAGATTGGCCAAAAGTGGTCAAAATGGTGGGAAGTACCACTGCGCAGAAGCTGATGGGTCATGTTCGAGGAAAAGTTAGTTTGAAAGTGCTTATACTTATACTTTCTGGTGCAGTCTATAATGCCATTAAAGCATTGTATTCAATTTTGAAAAGATTACATAGGGTATGTGTCCCCTAACTAAGCCTATTATGCAATGATCGATTACATTTTTTATCATAACTCATAAAGTCTTTAAGCGAGATTAGACTAGTTATACACTTGCTAAGAGAAGTTTGATAAAAAATTTGGTAGTATGTATCAAGTTACACAACTCTCACATAAAATCAGAAACATTCGAGAGATATGGATTTAATGTCGGTCTATAAGCACCAAATTGGGTCTATTTATGGATGCAACTTCATCCCATTCGATAAATTTATTACTTAATGCAGTCTTTGTACGGTTTTATCTCTAATTTTATGAATTCCGCCATTCCTAGCTGTGTTTGATTTACTAAATACAACATATCACAAAACAAACTAAAGTAAAACTGCCTCGAAATACTTAAGTGATGTTCATATATGATTTATCAGTCATTCAATAAAGAAAACATTATAATTCACTATACAATGATTTTGTTCCTTCGCTTTGTGTTTAGATGAGCCACTTGGATATAAACAAGCGCAAATTCATGCATTTCAACTTGAAATTTTACCAATAACAACCTTTTCACTACGTTGTTGATACAACAGGCCATAGTTGAGAACATACAAAAAAATATGTCCCCAACATTGGGTCTACGGTTCTTGTAAAATCATTGTTATTTTAGCTATGTGAGCAGTTAGTAACGTGCAACTATTTTCTGCACATCCAGACTGCATTACTTGCTTTATCGATTCAATTTAGCCAAATTTAGATCACGTGAAGATCGTGTAGATCATCTGTTCAGCTTATCCAGTGAAATCAAGATGCCCAAAAAGTTCAGGAAATCGAAAATTACGCGGAAGTGAACAAATATAAGTTGATTAATGTTGTCTCAATTGCCTTGGATTACATCGGTCATCCTAATAGCAACATTATTTTGTTGATTATCGCCAAATTAATGACACATTTGGTACACTGTGATGCAAAATTGATCGGATACATTTGATAGTTTCGTGAACTCGCTCGTTAAACTTAAATTATTATTTTTCACGTTTCATTTTATTGCTTTTCAATATTCGTTTTCCTTTGATACATTCATTTTCACTATTATAAATTATCTGCAAAGTTTGGTTTTTTTGTAATTTTTTTTTTTTTTTTTTTTGAACAATATCTTGAAAAACAGTGTGCATAAGTCACCGGACAACCATAGAAATTGTAAAAAAAACAAACGATAATAATTATCAAACTAGTTTGATTGTATGATTTAATGCAGAGACTATTTTTTATTTCACTAATACTAAAACGCTTATTAGCAAATTTACCAGAAGTTGAAAGTTCACAATGGCCTGCTGGAAGGAAACATCGGTAGCTCAACGAAGTAATGTTATTTTACTTCGTCCCCCGGTCCAGTCACAGCAAAACAAACGGCATTTGGCAGAAGCTGTCAAAAAAGATCCGTTCATTACTGGCGGTAAGTTGGCAGCCGATCTGGAACCCATCGTCGGCAAAACTGTAAGTTGGTTCACCATCAGTAGAGCCTTGAAAAGCCATTCATCAATGAGCAGAACAGAGTGAAGCATTTGGTCTACGCCAAGAAGCATGTTAACAAGCCGATGTCGTTCTGGAAAAAAGTATTGTGGACAGATGCAAGTAAGTTCAACGTCAGTGCTTCAGATGACCGTGTTAGAGTTTGGAGAACTGATGGGACCGCTCTAGAAAGAAAAACTATGCGTGGAACTGTGAAACATGGCGATGGATCAGTTATGGTATGGGGTGGTATGTTCTATGCTGGAGTGGCCACCATGGAATTCATCGAATGGATAATGTTCAAGGAAGACTACAGGGATATCCTGGAACGTAACACTTCAAAATCTACCAGGAAATATCGACTGGACAGCAACTTTGTATTTATGCACAAAAAGTACCCCAAGCACAAGTCGAAGCTTGTAACAGAGTATTTTGCCTGGAAAAACATAACCGTGCTGGATCACCCTCTCCACAGCCCAGATTTAAACCCAATCGAGCATCTTTGGGATGAAATTGGACGAGAACTGCAAAAGATACATATTTCCAACAGAGAGCAATTAATGCGGGAGATTGAAGCTGTATGGAACACTCTTCGTCCAGAAGCAACGCAAAACTTGGTCGAATCTATGCTAAGACGCTTGGTAGAAGTGATCAAGTACAAAGGATACTCATTATTGAAACATTCCAATTATTTAATTATTAAATCGAAAAATTTAATTTCTTAATCTTGTCCGATCATTTTCGCACCTTGAATTTTAACAAATGAATCTTTTTAATTTATATAATTTTGTTTTTGAAATATTATAATGTTTTAAAATCAAAATGCCTAAAATCTAATCTCAAAAAAGAAAAATAAACTAATAAACTATTGAACATATTTTATTTCTGAATTTTATCACCTACTTTACCAAAATGATATTCTTGTCCGATCAATTTTGCACCACAGTGTACATACACTGATAGGCAAAATAAAGTGCCCACCTCATCTTTTTTTCAATTTCTCTCATTTACTTGGTTCAAATTAAAGTAAACACGTTGTATTTTTTTTTATCTTATTTTTTATATTCTTTTTATGTTTCACTTATGGAATACTGCAAAAAAAGGAGTTTTACTTAAAGAAAAATAAATCAATTTGTGTTGTAAAAAAAACAGTGACAAAATAAAGTGCCCACTTCATTTAGGCTGCAGAAAACATAGATTAAAGTAAAATAAAAGCATTTCAATAATTGATGTGTCCTCCTTTGGCCTTCAGGACCTCCTGCAGGCGCTTCGACATGTTCTCGACCAGGTTCTTTAGGTGCTGTGGATCTAGCTCTTCCCAGGCGCGCTCCAGGGCTTCAAAATAGTTATTTTTATTGGTAACACCAGTTTTGTCAACCTGAAGCTTCTCTCCCGATCTGCACCAATCACGAACCCACCGCTTTCGGTTAAACAGCTCGAATTTTGATTCGTCCGTTCAGAGAACCGTTTTCCAGAACTCTAGGGGCTTATCAGCATGCTCCTTAGCAAACTTAAGCCGTTTGGCTTTGTTTGCCTTGCTGATAAATGGGCGCTTCCGGGCAAGTTTGCTATTCCACCCCTGTGCTACGAGACAGTGACGAACAGTTCGACCGGAAACTGATCACTGAAGGGTTTCCTGGATATCGTTTCTTCTTGACTTCGCGCATGATCTTGGTGTCCGTTCGCGCATCCGTTTTCCGCTTCCTGCCTCTGCCAGGGTGATCCACCACTGATCCAAACGTTTTAAGCTTCAGAAGAATTTTGCCAACCGCTGCCTTACTGATACTGTACTTTTTAGCCACAACCCGGTGCGATTCACCGTTTTGCACATCACGAAGGACCAATTTTCGGATACACAAGGCAATTGCTTTCAAAAGCACTGCGGTCTCCATTTTTTTCAATTGAATCAAATGCGATCACGTATACAAATGCACCAGGTTGAGCCGTTTGCTTCAAAACATGTCAAAATATCAAAACATAAACAATCGAGGGGTCTTCCAATGGAAACTTATCGAAAACATATCGATTTTTGAAGTGGGCACTTTATTTTGTCACTGTTTTTTTTTTCAACACAAATTGATTTATTTTTCGTTAAGTAAAACTCCTTTTTTCAGTATTCCGTAAGTGAAACTTAAAAAGAATATAAAAAATAAAATAGGGAAAAAAACAACACTGTGTTTACTTTAATTTGAACCAAGTAAATGAGAGAAATTGAAAAAACGAAGAGGTGGGCACTTTATTTTGCCTATCAGTGTAGGCCAAATGAAGGAGCTAGGCTAACATCACATCCCCTTACCCTATTTTAAAAAAAATCAGCAGCGTGTTATTAGAATACCCCGTGGATGTGCAATGCAATGCAATGCTAAAAGACAATCATATTTTGATCAACAAGCATGTTTGGCAATGGTGTCCTACCCCAACTTTAGCCCGCTTAATCTTCACACGAAAGACGACTCAAAGACGGCTAAAGAAACAATTAACATTCACCTGTGGGCAAATGTGTCAGCCATAACATTAAAGTTTTAGCTTTATGGCTCGCACTTGACTTTACATGGCCAGCTTTCTCTTCTCGCTGCCAAGCCCACCATCGTCGTCGTCATCATCATCATCATCATCATCATCATCATCATCATCATCATCAACAACAACGTCGAAGCAGCTTCCGTTTTCGTGTTCTTCAGAACCGGAAAACTAGGCAATACAGAAGAAGCCAAGAAAGTCGTAAACGCGCTTGGCCACGTTTAGTTGAGACGCCATTTTTAACGTTCACCTCGACAGCCATTCTGGATTTCGGATTATAATTAACAGGTGAGAGATTACCATCATTTTCATGGCTTTATCTTGCCGAACGACACGGTTAAAAAGTTGTTGCTGATATTTCGAGCTAAGCCGCACTCAGCAGCGAGGAAAGTTTTGTTCCTATTCCGTAAGATTTGTGCTTATTTTAGTAGAAAGTTCCACCTAGGATCCATTGCCGTTGATTGCCATCGGAGAAGCGAAAAACAGACTTGGATAATGGGTGAGGGAGTTATAACTGTTTTTCTTTGCATCTCCCTCTCCAAACATCTAGTAAAGGCTTACTAAAAGCCGTGAGCTGACTTTCACGGAAATACCACGGGTTGGTGCCATCCATGCAGTCACGATTTGATCTGCATGCTAATGTTATAAGAATAGATTTCCTTGTCCAACACACTGTTGGCTAGGACGGCCTCAGGATATATATCAAACAGATACAAACTGGAGGACTGCTAAGCCGATCGAAGCAAGGGAAAAGGAAGGAATGTATTGAAATCAAAACTAAGGGTGCTTCATGGCAAAGATGGTAAGAAGTTTGGTACAGTGTGAAGGTAGGAAGATCATGAATCGATGATAAAAAGATTAAAGTCCCTTGGGTGACATTTTAGCTCGTAGAAGGGGAAGAAAGCGAAGGCAACAGAAATAATGTAATCCAGATTTCATAAAACAAAACGAAAATAGCGTGTCCTCTGGTTGGTGAGAGATTTATTGAAGTGGAAACTCTATCCGGAGAGGGAATGTTCCCAGCAGAGCCACGCTGATTACGGCTAGGATGGGGATGAGGATCAAGCTTGGAACAATTCACGTTCGACAGCAAATGTACTCTTCCGGTTACAGTAGATTGACTTGCTTCCAAGATGGTGGATAACCAGAAATTCCTTCGCAACCCATGATTGATGTTTCTTTTATTTGATGTTCGTGCCACCGAGAGTCTAATGAGATAAGTGCTTGATTGATCGTTGATTATTCGCTTTCATGGCTCAGTCTGCTACATCTGGCAACGGTTTATGTTGTTCTGTTGATTGACTTTGTTGTTCTTGTTGCCCGACAAGCTGTATGTGTGGTACAAACAAAAAGTTTTCCACAACTAGGAGTAACAAACCTAATCCATTCCGAAAGACAATCAGCGGGATGGACTCGAATTAAATTGTTCTGTCAGAAAGTACCGTGAGAATGCTGTTTTCCCTAGAGAGTGTCGAAAAATGTGGCAATAAAAGTGTGAAACGTGCTAATTCTAGTAGCATGTATGGCTTTGTGCACAAATTACGTAACACATGAAGGGGGGGAGGGGGGTTGAGCAACCGTTACTTATTGTGACATATGGGGGAGGGTTTTTTTTAAACCGTTACGTAACAAAATAACAAATTTGAAAAACAATCAAAAGTGAATAACAAATTTACATGAACGAAATTTCCTGTGTGCCAAGCAAAGTAGAATGTAGCAAGTAGAAAAGCGTTAATTTATACTAGTCAAGAAATATGTTTAAAAAATATGGGAAAACCCTACTTTCAATACGTCACATGAAAGCTTTCAATCCATATTTTGAAGGAAAAATATCGAAACTTAGCCAAAACTTTGTTTTTGTATCATTTATCACGTTTGCCATAATTCCCTCCCCTCGGATATGTGATCTGGACGCGATGGGTGGGCCTACGCCATCAGCATTGAGATGGTAACCAAAGACATATCCTGACGTGGTAGTATCACATCTTGAATATTTTGATTTAATGCCGCGTCACATATCTGGCATTGATGCACTGATTTTACAGATGTGATCCAACGGACATCCTGTCTGGGAGCCTTGAATGCTGGTGCAGTCTAGTGGGGCTCTTTCCTCAGTAATAATGATGTGGGATTTCTTCTTGGCTGCAACACCTTTCTTAGCGTTCCCTGACATGATGAGCCGAAGCCACGCTTAATTATAAATCTAGCTAGACAGGTATATATTGGTACACAATGTGTTCAAGATTATTGACATTTGTAGGGAACCGACTGTTGGATTCACTGAGTAGAAGTTTGATTAAAACTACGAACGTGGCACCATTCTTATTTTGTTATTTCTCATTTCAAAGAGTTATAATAAAAATACCACACATTATAACAATGGTATACAAACAATCTTATAACGGCTTCTTTCTCGATAATTTTTCAATAATAGATAGGGACTAGGCGTGATGAAGCTTTACCTTGCCACCGAAAAGTGAATCTAATAGCTGACCAAGATTGTTAGGCTGCACTTGCTGTCAGACTTTGAAGCGATTAAACGACTTAGAGATTAGTATTAGACAAATAAAAAGAAGGCAATGAACAGACAAGTAAACGTAAACGATTCTACAACAGAACTATAGAATTTAACTGAATAACGCAGAAGACAAGAACGGACTAAGGCGGACAAAGTGATAGGTCATCCAAAAGAAGTTAGACGAGGTATACATCGATGAATTTCAGAGCACATAAGAACTAGACATCTATTAACCTATTAACGACTGAAGAAGTTACGAAATGCCCTCTAACATTTCTAGCATAAAAAGACGCAACGTCCTCCCAATTTCTTTTAAAGAAAACTTCTCTCTCATAAGTCCCATCAGTAAACCATTAAAATTATACTGTTGGGACTACTGAGACATCAGACATGACTAAAACTGGTAGAATTCAAATATCTCGACGATTTTTGATTGGAGAAAACTGCTCAAACAGACTTTCACAGCACATAAATGACATTCTAAACTACAGAAGACTGAAGAAAACACTGACAAACTAAATAACAAAAAGACGAAACGACACCATACAAAACAGTGGACATGAACATGAGAGAAAGGGGAAGCAAACTTGAAAATGTAACACATTTTGAGGCAGT